>JAGKTI010040652.1:0-10369 GCA_018397915.1 Birgus latro
TATTAAGGGTAGGGAGGAATATCAAAACTAGCTAACCTAACTTTATTTGCGGTATGTACAAAACTAATGCCGGTGAGGCAGCCCCGCAAAGCTAGAGAAGAGAGCAGATGAAAAGCACGTCTACATCCTCCGCGACCATGCATAAAAGTCTCTCCGTTAGTTATCTGTCAGCTGTAAAGGGGACATAGTTAACTGAGAATTATACAATGAAGGTACAGTATATTTGTTTTATAAAAATACTGTTGTACATAATTACTGTATTTCTGTAAACAGAATTTTTAAAATACGAGTTTATTATATATATTAGTGATGGAACGAATATCAGTTTTCCATGTTTGCGAATGGGAATGCAAATTTTTAGTTGTAAAATTCGCGAATGTGAATGCGAAATTGCGAATGTTTCAATCCTTATTCCATCCTTCAAGAACTGATAATTCTTTTTATATCACCAACAAACGTTAATTAAATTACTATGAAATTAATTACTGGAAGTTAATGACAACGTGAAAGTGGTCCTCAGTGTTATTATGTAACTTCTTAAATATCATAAATGAACTGTATGAATTAATCCTGAATATATTGTAAGAGTCCGGCCATAGAAAATTGAACAGTTAAAATTAAATCCATTCAAATTTCTATGTGTCCAGGATGCGGGGGGAGGAGCCACTCGTACATGCATCCCACCAACCTCTTTCCCCAACCTCTACCCTTTGAAAGAGGAAAAAAAATGACAATTGCTAGTTTGCTACATTAAGTTACAGAGCATGATGGCTTGATTTTCAGTAGTAAAATTTAATGATTGGTAGGTTATATTTCAAAAAGAGTAATTTCTCATCTCTCCCAGCAAAATTTCCCTTGGTGCTAGATTTTTATGTTTTTAATATGTTCCATTGGTTTCGTGAAAATATTCGCATTTTCGCAGATAGCTATGAATGGAAATGCGGATGCGAATACGAATGCGAATATTGAAAACATAGCGAATATACGCACATGCGAATGTGGAAGCGAATATTCGGTCCACCACTAATATATATACATTTTTTTTTAACATATACAAGAAGTACGAAAGACACATCACTAATTATTTGTGTTTTCAGTCTCCCACTATGCTTTCAGAAATCACGTTCATCGAGTTACTCTGCCTCGTATGACCGACAGTATTTGCTTACTCTGAGGAATCGATTCTGGAATCCACTCCAGCGATGGGTATCGGAACCGTCGATTCTGAATTTATCGTTGGTTGTCCAGCGCTTAACAGATATATGTTTCGTCTCATAGTACAGTGAATAACTGTATGACCCATTTCACTATGCATGCTATGGATTGTTCGTTCCCTTTCGTACGCTATCTTCATTTGTTTCTGGGATCTGTCTTACCACACGAAGAGGTGAGAAAGATCAGGATGGTGCAAAGACTGCAGTAAATTCTTCATGGAGAATATTAGTGAAAACTGTAAAGTGGACTGAAAAAAGGCTTTGCAACTTATTGTCCGTATTGTATTGGAACAGCACGCCCATATTACGAATTTATATCTGTTCCAGAGCATTTGTGTGTGACTACCATCATAATCTATTGTTAGTCTTTTGTTATAGCTTAGTAGTAAAGACGGAGAGACAGTAGTTTTAGACAAGGTTAAAGCAGAGAGCTGAGTGACTGAAGAAATGTTGGGAAATCCGGTGAGTAAAAACGAGGTGGTTTATGGAGTGGTACAGGAGGATATGAGGATCATATATCTACAACATATTTCCCAGGCTTTCTAGTTAAACAAAATAACTTATACAAATCCTTCCATTCTGCACACACATAGTACCTGAGTGCCTCGTTGGTGGTGTTTGTGTTGGTGTCAAGGACGAAGATGACAGATCGGCAGGTGGTCCATCTGTCCCCCCACACCCAGGGTGGAAGAGCTTCTTGACCTGGGGTTCCATCTAATACCATAACCGCAGGACTCACTCGCCTGGATTAAACATATTATTTTTATAACTATGCGCCAAGAGTTAAGGTAACTTAATTATTCAAGCCCTACAATAGCTGTTTTACCCCAGTTAACATCAGGGAAATTTATTCATCATGCAGAACCAAGCCACAGTCAGAGAAAGAGGCTTGTTAATAAAGTGTCAAGACTGGTTTTAATTTCATGTTCAAAGAAGATGTAAGTCATGTTATGCAGCCTTAATTTGCTCTTACACTTATGTGACTGTTCAGTTTTCGTGCCCTCTTTCCTTGGATGTGTTCGTGCTGCCATTTATGTTACTGTTTTTGCAGTGTGGCATTTGGGATGATAGGAAAACGAACAACAAGTGTGCACTGTATTGTGCCAGATATTAGGCAAAATGGTTTTTGAAACATACGAAATGTTGAAAAAAACTTATGGAGAAGATGCAATGAGTCGTGCTTAAGTTCTTGTTGGTGTCGCCGCTTCTAGGAAGGGAGAACATAGTAGAAAGTGTGGAACGTTCAGTGAGACCGTCAACAAGCAGACATTGCAAGACATTTGAAGAGGTGTGTGATATGGGTCAACAGGATATAAGTATGAAGGTAAGACCATTATGAGGTGAAGCCGAGATTCCATTTTGGTCATATCGAGCAATTTTAACTGATGATTTCGGCATGAGACATCGAAGCTTGTGCCGCGACTGCTGACGCCTGAGCACAAGGGGTACCGGACAGCAGCATCAACTGAAATGTTGTGTTGTGCAGATTCTGATGCAGACTTTCTCTAATCTATCAATCATGGTGATGAATCGCGGACCAACAATGTGGCCTCAAACTCCGTGGCACACCATGAAAACGCACCAGCAAACACTGCTCAGAGTGTTCAGCAATTTTTGGAGAATCATGGGATCGCACAAACGCAGCACCCTCTGTATTCACTAGATCTAGCTCTGTATGACTTGCCGTTTTCCTAGACTGAAAAATTCACCTTAACCCTACGTTAGTACCTTGGGTATTTGAACACCCCCCAAAAAATTGTATGCTCACAATTTTGAGTGTGCAACACTAACATTCCTCTCCTTTCCAGTACCTTCGTGAATACATGAGGGAAGGACCACTGAGAGTTTCACACTTCTGCCCCTGGTCGTGTGAAGAATAGACACAGATTTGTCCTTTGAGGTGTGTAGTCACCCCACGATACTAATCAACATTGACATATTTCTCTGGCTATGATTTTAGTAAAGAATCTGAAAATGAAACTTATTTAGGAGTTTGGATATTGTCTATGATGATTCTGAGGAAAAAAGGATCATGTCATATATACCTCTATCTAATAAGTGAGTGTTAGAACCAAATTTCGATATTGTTTATGTCTGACCAATTCTTTTACACATATATTCTTAAATATCAGCTACAATGAAATTAACCTGTTCATGAGTAACTGGAGGAATATATTCAGGAAGATATATCAATATGTTAGAAAAATTAGCAGCAATACATGAATTTTTTGGGGTGGATGTTCAAACACCCGGGGGTACTAACGGTGCTCCAACACACCAGGGGACTAACGCAGGCTTAAGGGAAAAATATTTGAAATGTGGAAGAGATTCAAAGGAACACGGAAGGGAAGCTTCACTTGGTAACTAATGAGGACATCAAGAGGTGCTTTGAACAATGGAAAGTCTGTTGAAATAAGCGTATTGACTCACAAAGGAAATACATAGTAGAGGACTTCCCTTTTTATATATAAATTTTGTAAAACGGTAAATGTAGCAATAGTCTCTAATTTTTTAACATACCTCAAACAGAAAAAAAAATTAGTAATCAATTAACTGTGTCGTTATAACCTGGATATGTGAATGCCGTCATAACTGTTGTTGTCATTGATGCTGTTGCTACTGTCACCTTTGCCATCACCACAGTTATAGTCACTACCACTTCTACCAACATTCCCACCCTTCTTTTTCGGCCCAGCGGTAGGGTTAGGTATTAAATGTAGAGTGTAATCATTAATCACGATCATAGCTTATTTTCTCACTTATGGATAGGGTGATGTAGAGTCAGGAAAAAAAACGAAAAAGTGTGACTGTTTAGGCCATACCCACAGTCACTCGCCATTCAAACCCGGGAAACCAGACATCATACAGGCAAGAATATCCACACCACTTACCCACGTCAGGGGGAACATGAAAATGTGTCCCTCAGAACACTAGGAATAACTATCGAGTCGATTATCACGAGAGAATCGACTCGTGAAATCAAAGTGGCGATTTCACTTTTATGATGGCTTACTTCGCCAGTTCTCTAGAGTCGAGAATTTATAAACTTTCTCAACAGTACACAGCAGAGACTAAACGCTCAAGAATGCTGTATTACTGTACTGTTGGCCACTGAGTTGGTGATAGGACAGAGCCCTGAGGAACACCACTGTTGATAGATCTAGGAGAAGAGCAATGGCCGTCTACAACAGCGCCTATATAATGACCAGAAAGGATGCTAGAGATGAAGGCACAGATAGAAGGATAGAAACCGTAAGAGGGCAGTTTTGAAATTAAAGATTTATGCCAGACTCGATCGAAACCTTTGAGATGTCAAGTGCAATGGCAAAGCTTTCGCTAAAGTTCCGAAAGGAGGATGACCAGGAGTCTAAAAGATAGGTGAGAAGATCGCCTGTGGAGCGTCCCGTACGGAACCCATACTGACGATCAGAAAGAAGGTTGTGATAGGAAAGATGCTTTAAAAATTTTTCTGTTAAGAGTAGATTCGAACACTTTTGAAACACAGGATGTTAAAGCAATTGGAAGATAGTTAGAGGGTTGGGAATGGTCACCTTTTTTTGGGACAGGCTGAATGAGAGCAAACTTTCAGCAAGAAGGAAAGGTACAGGTTGATAGACAAATGTGAAAGAGTTTACTTAGGCATGATGTAAGCACAGAAGCACAGTTCTTGAGGACAACAGGAGGGACTCCATCTGGCCCCTATGCCTTGTTAGTACTGAGGGCAGTGATGGCTGAAAATACATCAGCTGAAGACATTTTAATGTCAGCCATAAGGAAGTCAGAGGGGGGAAGTGATAGAGGAACAGCACCGGAATCGTCTATGGTGAAACTGGAGGAGAAAGTCTGAATGAAGAGATCCGCTTTATCAGTAGAAGAAATAGCTACTGAGCCATCAGAGTAGAAAAGAGGAGGGAAGGATGATGAGGTAAAGTTGTTAGAAAGGTTTCTGGCAAGGCGCCAGAAGGAGCGTGAAGAATTCGAGTTGGAGAGATGAGAACATTTAGTGCGGATGAAATTACTTTTAGCAGAGCGAAGAACAGACTTAGCACGATTCCAGGCAGAAACATAAGAAAGATGTGATTCAGGGGTGGGTTGGCTCTGGTACCCTTTGTAGGCCCTCTCCTTGTTGCAGACAGCATTAGAACAAGCGTGATTAAACCAAAGCTTTCTTGCGTTAGACAAAGGATATAAGAAAGGAGTGTATGCTTCCATACCCGAGAGAATAACCTCCGTAATGAGTAAGGCACACGGAGATGGCTCCAGGCAATGGAAGCAATAATCATTCCATGGAAAATCAAAGAAGTATTGCCTGAAGACCTCCCAATCCGCAGCTCCAAAGTGCCACAGATGGCGTTTCTTTGGAGGGTCCACAGGCCGCACCGGAGCGATAGGACATGTTAAGATAATAAGGTTATGATCCGTGGAGCCAAACGGAGAGAAAAGATTAACTGTGTAAGCAGAAGGTTTAGTTGTAAGGAAGAGATCAAATATGTTGGAGCTCTCTCCAGTGCGGTCAGGGATACGAGTAGGGTGCTGTACAAGCTGCTTTAGGTCATTAAGGATAGAAAAGGTGTAGGCTTGTTCACCAGGTGGATCAGTGAATGGAGAGGAGAGCCAAAGGTGGTGGTGAACATTGAAATCTCCTTGAATGGAGATGTCAGAGAAAGGAGATATGGATAGAATGTGTTCCATCATAGAAGTAAGATCGTCGAAGAATTTTTAATAGTCAGTAGAATTAGGCAATAAGTAAACAGAGCAGATATTTTTAGTCAGAGAATGACAAGAGAGCCGAAGCCAGAGAGTAGAGAATTGAGAAAAATCAAGTTCAGGAACACGAGAGCAAGATAGGTCGTTGTGTACATATACACAACAGCCACCTTTGGCTTTGAAATGAGTTAAGAGAAAGTAGGAGGATACAGAAAAGAGTTTGTTGTCAGCTGCCTCAGACAGCTGAGTTTCTGTTAAGAAGAGAAGGTGAGGTTTAGAGAAGGACAGGTGATGTTCCACAGAAAGAAAGAAGAGAGGCCGCGAATGTTGCAGAAATGACAGTGGGTCCAGGCATGAATCATCACCGGGAGAGGGACACGTGTGCACGGACGACATTGTGATATGTAGTGAGAGCCGAGAAGAAGCCGAGGCAGAGCTGGAGAGATGAAGATATGCACTGGAGGGAAGGGGAATGAAAGTAAGCAGAAGCAAGACTGAGGACATGTGTTAATGTGAGAGATGACAGGAGAACCGTGAGGCTGCAAGGTGTAGAGGTGGCAAAGGTAGATGAATTTAAATACTTGGGGTCAACTGTACAAAGTAGCGGAGAGTGTGGTAGAGAGGTAAAAATGAGAGTGCAGGCTGGATGGAGTGGGTGGAGAAAGGTGAGAGGAGTGACCTGTGACAGAAGGGTCTCTGCAGAAATGAAAGGGAAAGTTTGTAAGACTGTAGTGAGGCCAGCCATGTTGTACGGAATGGAGACGGTACCACTGACGAAAAGACAGGAGGCAGAGCTGGAGGTAACAGAATTGAAGATGTTGCGTTTTTCACTAGGACTGACGAGGTTGGATAGAATTAGAAATGATCATATTAGAGGGACAGCGCACGTGCGTCAGTTTGGGGACAAAGCTAGAGAGGCGAGACTGAGATGGTTTGGACATGTGAGGAGGAGGGATGAGGAGCATGTCGGGAGGAGGATGCTGGAAATGGAGCTGCCAGGCAAGAGAAAGAGAGGAAGGCCAAAGAGCAGGTTTATGGAGGTAGTGAAGGAGGACATGCGGGTGGTAGGTGTAATAGAGGAAGACGCAGAAGACAGAGTAAGATGGTGACGGGTGATCCGCTGTGGCGACCCCTAAGGGGAGAGCCGAAAGAAGAAGAAGACTCCACCATTCACCTGAGAAACTCCTCCTTCACTACTTACCTGAGATACCCCACCAATCACCATTTACCTGAGATACTCCACCCTTCACCAATTACCTGAGATACTCCACCCTTCACAATTTACCTGATGTACTCCATCCTTCACCATTTATCTGAAATACTCCACCCTTCACCATATACCTGAGATACTCCACCCTTCACCATTTACCTGAGATAATCCACCATTCACCATATACCTGAGATACTCCACCCTTCACAATTTACCTGAGATACTCCACCCTTCACCATTTACCTGAGATACTCCACCAGTTAGCGATCGCGACGTACTGCTTGCAATAAACAAACTGAAAGAGAATAAAACACCAGGACCAGACAAAATATCTCCACGTGTACTGAAGGAACTACAGAATGAAATATCAAAGCCTTTGTCTGAACTTTTCAACTTATCACTTAAGAGCAGTAAGGTGCCACATGAATGGAAGCTTGCCAACGTAACCCCAATATTCAAAAAGGGCAACAGAGCCCAACCAGAAAACTACCGCCCAATTAGTTTAACATCGGTGGTCTGCAAATTGCTCGAAACTATTATCAGAGACAAGTTTGTGAAACACTTAGAAACAAACAATCTCATCAAAGATTCGCAACATGGTTTTTGTAATAATCGCTCTTGCCTCACGAATCTGCTGGACTTTTTCAATGATATACTAAATATGTATGATGAGACTAAATCTGTTGATGTGGTCTACCTAGATTTTCAAAAGGCCTTTGACAAAGTTCCACACAAAAGACTCCTTCAGAAGCTAAAGGCACATGGTTTCAGCGGCAATGTTCTTGGTTGGGTAGAAAATTGGCTGTCTGGACGAAAGCAAAGAGTTGTAATTAATGGAAAAGAGTCAGACTGGATAAACGTTACAAGTGGAGTGCCACAGGGTTCCGTGTTAGGTCCTATTCTTTTCTTAATATATGTAAATGATACTGACGAAGGATTGTTTTGTAAGATTTCAAAATTTGCTGATGATACTAAAATAAGTAACAGAGCAGATACAGTACTGCAAAGGCAAGCAATTCAGAGAGATCTTGATCAGCTGTTTAACTGGGCCCAAGTCTGGCAAATGGATTTTAATAATAATAAATGCAAAGTACTAATCATTGGCAGTAAAAATGTAAGAGCTAGTTATAGCATGAATAATGTCCAACTTGATAGGGTAAAACATGAAAAAGACTTAGGAGTTATGATAACAGACGATTTGAAACCAAGCAAACAATGTACAGAAGCAGTGAAAAAGGCCAACAAATTGATTGGATTCAGAGGCAGAGCATTTGAATATAAGTCCGATAATATCATTCTCACTTTGTATAATTCCTTAGTATGCCCGCACTTGGAGTACTGCGTTCAGTTTTGGTCACCATATTACAAAATGGATATGGAAAAGCTTGAAAGAGTGCAGCGAAGGATGACAAGAATGATACCTAGATTGAGAAATAAACCATACGAGGAACGTTTAGAAGCCTTGAATCTCTTTACCTTAACTAAACGGAGGATACGAGGAGATTTAATTCAAGTGTTCAAAATATTCAAAGGACAAGATAACATGGATGTCAATAAATACTTCACAGTTGATCACTCGAATTATACTAGAGGCAATGGGCATAAAATAATTGGCAAACGACTCCACTCACATGAAGCTAAGCATTTCTTCTTCAATAGAGTTGTAAATATATGGAATAAACTGCCCTCCAATGTAGTAAATTGTAATACAGTACTAACCTTTAAAGGTCGCCTGGATAAATATTTGTCGTCTAACCCCCAGCTTACTATGTTTACTCCTGAATAAAACACTTGTATAAATTTTTATTTTATTCTACTCTTTTAGAGCCTGGATCAATTTACTAAATGCAAATATATGCAAGGTGATCATGTTTGATAATGTTTTAAGTTTCTTCCCGCAGAGCCCAACTGTGACCATGGGATCACTATATTTACGTGTATCTGTAACTTTTGAATTCCTGCAGAGTCCAACTGAGACCACGGGATTACTGTATTCACGTTGTTACGTCTACAGAGTCTCATCGTCCGCAGACGCCCCGTCAACTCAGTGTACCCATACATAGTGTCATGCGTTATTTATTTATTCGATAATTCATTGTACTTTACTACTTTCTCTTTCAGGTTATTCATAATGGTAGCTTATAAATAATGTATTATATAATGTAGCTTTTCCTTTTCAGTCTTTCCTATGAAATTCCCATGTCAGTTTCTCCATGCTACATGGTGGTCTTTCTCACTTTTTCTTGCCAGTTTTGGCTGGAGGGTTTGGAGGTGAGGGGAGCCTTCTTGCTTTACTATCCTTATCCTTCAGCATGTAGAGTTAGATCTTGTAGTCATAGTCTACTCTGTAACAAACAGCCTCAAAAGGACCATAAGGTCTGTTGCTGTTTGCTTTCCTATGTACTACTCCTATGTACTACTCCTATGCACCATTCACCTGAGATACTCCACCCTTCACCATTTACCTGAGATACTCCACCCTTCACCATTTACCTGAGATACTCCATCACTCACCATTTACCTGATATACTCCACCATTCACCATTCATTACCAGCCTCATCTTTTTCTCTAAAGCTCGAGTCTTTACCACTTTCATAACCCCATCAATACTGAACAGCCAAGGGATCATCACACAACTTGTTCCGCTCTAATCTTGATCTTGAGCCAGTCACTACGATGCCCTCTTATCACTGCGCAGTTTCGCTACCGCATTCTCGGCCCCTAAAGAGGCTTTCTGGCATTTCATCCTTTCCAGTTAATTTCTGCATATGGCACGGTAATATTCCTCTGTACGTTCTTCCTACAGTGTGTGTTTATATGACAAAGTTATAAGTAACCCTCAACAAAGCAGTTGTGTGTAGTATTAAAAATATATCGATAAGGAAGAGGTGTAAGAGAGCCTCCAAAGCTAATGAAAATATATGCCTTAGACCTCAGGACGTGTTTTGGAGCAGAAAATACAGGAATGTAAAATTATCAGACGATAACTAGCTTCCTTGCTTCGGCTTACCATAATGACAGACATCCCTAAGTCACCATTCTACCAAGAAGCACGTACTGCATACTAGCTTCTTTCTTTGGCTTACTTCAGTCATAGCTGATTTAAGAATCTCCCACTTGGCATTGAATGGGACTTCTCTTCAAACTGTGCACAGAGACTTACACATCATCAGTGGACGCACTTCATGAGAAGGTAGCAACCATTGACGATGCTTCACTGCATATGCCTGTTATAGG
>JAGKTI010040653.1:0-10369 GCA_018397915.1 Birgus latro
ATTAAGAGAGGATCACAGAAGGAAGGAGGAATGAAGAAGACATCCGGATACTGAAGGGGCTGTAAAGCATATTATTATACTGAGATTTCATGATTTACAGATTACTTCTCTCTCTCTCTCTCTCTCTCTCTCTCTCTCTCTCTCTCTCTCTCTCTCTCCAATCAGATGGTGTCTTTCTTTTTGTCTTAATCAAGCCACCACTAGGCTAGTTTAGCAAATTTGGGAGCATATCCAGTAGCGAACGGGTCAATGAAGACAATCTGCAACCCCACCAGTTTAGTATGTATCCCCTTAGAGGAATAAAATCGTCTGGGAATAGCACTAATGAACTACAGAGAATCTCGTTCAAATTTAAGGTGGATAAAATCGTCAGGCGTCAATGTCAAGAGTAAAAGACAAAACAGGTGTCGTCGCAGTAAAGCGGATAAACTCGCTCGCATATTCCTCTCCAAGCTGCACAAAATCGTCTGGCAACAGGAAGAAAAAAAAATGGAATATAATTAAAAGAAATCTGTGGCAACGCATCACTGGCGCTAATCTGGCAGGAATTAAGGTAAATATAATCGACAGGTGTTAACAGGAGTAAATATGAAATAGAACCGTCATCGTTGTGAAGGGTGAAAAAAATCAAACATGTTTTCCCTAACCTGAATAAAAACATTTGGAAGTAGCAAGAACTAAGCAAAAATATAACGTCATCGTGTTGAAGGGGTTAATATAAGTAAAATCGCCGGGTGTTAGCAAGAGAGAAGGCGATAAATCGGTGGCATATTCCTGGCTGGAGCCGGACTATCCCAAGTGGAATATTCAGCAGTTTAGTAGTATGCGTCAGGGGTTCGCCAGCTTAACATACAGAGGCACAAGGAACACCTCATAAATACTGCATGTCCACGCGTCTTTTTTGCCTCCTCAGCTCTCTCCCTCATTCCATCCCTTCATGCACCTTGGTAATCTCCGAAGATATCAGTAGTTAATCTTTGCGCTGTTGCTGTGTCTGTATTATATATGGAGCAAATGATAAATATTGCATGTCTAAGCATCTTTGTGCCATTTGTATCCTCTCCCTCCTTTCCTCACTGGACCCCACCCCTTCACGCAGCTAGTAACTCTCTAGCCAAGGATATCAGTAGTTTTCTTCAGTACTTTTGTATTGTAGGAACTGTAACACACAGAGGCACAAGAAGCACCTCATAAATATAGCAAGGCCAAGCGTCTATTTTTGCCACCTTCACCTCTCTCCCTCACTCCATCCCTTCATGCACCTTGATAATCTCCAGACAAATTATCAGTAATCTTTTGTGCTTTTGTTGATGTTTCAGCATCATGGTAGAGATGATGATAAGTATTGTATTTTTTTTTTTTTTGCCACCCATACTTTCGCCCTCCTTCACCCGACACCACCCCTTCTTAAAGTTCGGTAATCCCAAGCAAGCGATAAGTACAGCTTCTCAGATTTGCTATTATATGAGCATCATATCACACGGGCGGCACAAGGTACTGTTGTTAAATTGATGTATACTCTCGTGTCTTTTTTGCCACCTTTGCCCTTTCTCTCCCTCACCTGACCCCTTCATGCTGTCGGTAATCTCTAGGCATTCCTCAGTATTGTTGTTTTGCCGGTATTATTGTGCTTTCAAAGCACACAGAGGCACAAGGAGTAACTCATAAATATTGCATATCCTCGCATCTTTTGGTCTCGTCTACTCCCTCTCCCTCACTCGTCCCCTTCACGCAGCTCGGTAATCTCCTGGCAGAGCATCAGTAGTCTCCTCAGTACTATTTTTTTTTTTTATCTACCCCCTCGCTCCAATAACATATTATGTATTCTGTTACTGGTGAAATCAGACAATTGCATTCAGCTTCGTACAAGCTAGAGGAATTGGAAATAGCTTTAAATAGCTCATAACTACTATAGATGAACATCTTGAATTAATTAAGATCGTGTGGTGGCACATGAATACAATATGAACAAGAAAGATCATTGGTCGAAGGGCCGAACATTTGACTTTACCCTGTGACAATGATGTTCAACCGATTGTCCTCAAAATCAAATTACTTAACCTCATCCTAGCCCTCGACCCATCCGTGAAGTTTGGTCTACAATGGCTAAAAAATGACTGAGTTGACCTTGACCCACGAACTTAACCTCTGATTATTTGGCCAATTCTCAAATTCGAATATGCTCAACCGTGCCTAACCTTCAACCCTTCGATCAATTTTTATTCAAACTGAATGAAAACTTTGAGTTATAGGGCTGAAGCTTTGACCTTGCCTAAGACCCTGACCTTTATCCGAGTGTCCTTGAAATCGAATTACTTTATCCTTGCCTTACCCTCAACCCTTCCATCAAGTTCAGTCTAACACAGCTCAGATCCGTTTATGCTGATCTTGGCATGTTATCTTGACCTTTGACCTTCTCCTCTGACCTTGGTCTTAAGCTTATTTTTCTCAAAGTCGAATCCTGTGATCCCTGCTTTAATCAAACCCTACCAGAGTGTCAGGTCTAAACCTAATAAAAGCTTTTATTGACCTTGACGTGTGATCCTTACTTTCAACCTTGCACTGTAACACCGACTTAGTGTTCTTAAAATCTAATCCCGTCGTCCTTGCATTACTCTCAGCCCTTCCGCAATGTTTGGTTTAAGTCGGATCAAAATGATTTATGCTGACCTTGCCATATGTCAGTAACCTTTGATCATGTCCTGTGACATCGCCCGCTGACTGAGTATTCTTAAAATCAAAACCTCTCGTCCTTACCTTCCTCTCAAACCTTCCACCAAATAAGGCTTTAATCGGATCAGCGCTGTTTACGTTGGCCTGGCCATGTAACCTTGACCTCTAACCCACTGTTCTCAATAAAAATTGGTTAACTTGGAGGAAGACGTTCAACTTTTTCACAGCGTTTGGCCTAAATTTTATTTTATTTTTGTTATTTTGTTCACACACACACACACACACACACACACACACACACACACACACACACACACACACGTTGAGTAAAACCTTAACCCACTCTCCCTTCCCAAGCGTGGGTGTAAATATAACTTAGAAGGCCTAAAGAGGCTAATAAGAGAGCAGAGGCTGCAGTGCCACAAATATCGTTACATTCAAAGACATCGAAACACAATAGGGCCATGTTCAAGGCCCCTTCATTGGATGGTGCCAGGACACGCTGTACATCGGAATGAGCGAATATTGTGTTAAGTGTCCTCGTGTTAAACTTCTGTACGATAAGGCCTTTTTTTATCATTCATACAGGTACTGTTTCCAACAAACTATTTTATTCCTATTAGTAAGGATTTCCGAGAAGAGAAATTAGATGCTGCCACAATTAACTCCTTTGTGGGGAAGGAGGGAGGGAAAGAAGCGGTTTCTTCTATGCTAAACAAAACTGTCTGGGAACAGTAATAATAAAATGGTCATCGTATTTGGACGAGTTAAATAAAGTTACTCTGATATACGAGGAAAATTAGTCGAAATCCTCTCATCCGAACACGTTTTGGTGCTGGCTACGCTGTGATCTGCCTGCACAAACCTGTAACATAAAAATAACTAGCCCAGGCCGGGAAGCGAATGTGCGACATATAATACGGGTAATGTTTACAGATGCTAACATAAACCACGGCCTAGTGCAGTCCGGTGCTGTATGTGGCGTCCGTTAATCAGAAATTACACTTTATGGCGGATACTACATCACGTCTCCCTGGTATTAACCCCTTCAGTATGGAAAGGGATTTTCATTTTATTTTTGTTACCTCAGGATGATTTTATTCAGGTTAGGACGTTCACCCTCCCTCGTAGGGAAAAGTCTCTTTTTACCCTTTCAGTACATATAAAGAGTTTTTTTTTTTATTAATACTCATGCCACACGACAATTTTATTCAGCTTTGGCGAGACTTGTTGTAGTTCACTGTGACATGAAAATCATTATTAATATTTCAGTACCGTGAAGACATTTTTTATGTTGTTGCAGCCTACAAACGATTTAATTTGGCTTGGATGACACCACATGTAGAACAGGTTAATTATCTACAACTTTCACTGTTATCACTGCAATAAACCTTCATCACGCCTGTGTGGAACAAAATAATATAGGGGGAATGGCATAAAAATAAATCATAGAAGGCATCGTCGCATTGAAGGGGTTTTCAGCTGCATTTTACGGATGACCGATGTTCTAAGCGACAGTTTTTTTTTTCTCTCTCTCTCTCTCTTTCTCTCTCTCGTACAGACCTGCTACTCCCACCTGTCATTTTGGAAGGGGCGTTCAAAGTTTCTCTCCAGCCAGGCTTTTTGGGGAGAGGGGGAAGTGCTAGAGGGAGAGGGAGAGGGAAAGCGAGATGGGAGGGAAAGAGATCGGGAGGGGAGAACAGGGGAAGGGGAGGATAGTGGGGGAAGGGAGGGAAGAGGAGGAGGGGAGGATAGAGGGGGGGAGGAGAACAAAGAGACAGAATAGTGGGAGAAGGACAGAGGAGAGGGGAGGACAAAGAGAAGGAAAGAGGGGGAGCATAAATAGGGGGACGGATAAAGAGGGGGGAGGGAGGATAAATGGGGAACGAGAGGATAAAAGGGTGAGGGAAGGATAAAGGGGGAAAGGGAGGATCAAAAAAGAAGAGGGGTTACAGGGGAGGGGATGACAAATGGGGAGGACAAAAGGGAAAGTCAGAGGGGAAGGAACGACAAAGGGGGATGATAAAGGGAAGGATAAAGGGAGGTGTAGGATAAAGGGTGAGGATAGGGGAAAAGACGAAGAGAAGGAAAGGGGGATGGAAGGAGAAACAAAGGGACGAGGGAGAGGGGCGGCCAAGAGAGGAGGGGAGAAAAAAGGGAGGGGAAGAGAGAGATAAGAGAATGAACTGGGAAAAAGAAGGAGTGGAAAAGAAGGGCATGAGGAGGACTAGTGAAGGGTGAGGGGGAAAAAGTGAGAGGGGAAGAAAGGGAAGGGAAGAGAAAGAGAATAAAGGAACGAAGGGAGGGAGAGGAAACGGGAGGAGAAAGGAGAAAGGGAGAGGAGGGGAGACAAGAACGAGAAAATGAGAGGACTGGGAGGGGAGAGAAACAGGAGGTAAGAGGGAGAAAACAGGAGGGGAGGGGAAGGAGAGAGGATGAGAAGGAGGGAAGGGGGAAAAGAGAGGATGAGGAAGAGAGGAGGAAGGAGAATGAGGAAGAGAAGAGAAAGGAGGATAAGGAGGAGAGATAATGAGGAGGAATGGAGGTATAGAGGAGAGAGAGGGAGATGGTGCCTGGAGAGGAATGATGGGGGAGGAGGAGAGGAGTTGAAGTGGGGGAAGAGAGAAGTAGGGGGTGGGGGGAGAATGAGTGGGGGAGGGTGGTGGACACAAGCCTCCCGTCACGGCCGTCGCTCCAACACTCTCCCTCACTCTGTCCTTCCAGGTTCACATGTCCAAAAATGGCGTTGCCGTTCTTTACAAAGAGCAGAACATGGGGGAGAGAGAAATGATCCCCACTGTCGGCAGGCCCTCCCTTGAATAACGCATCAAGTTCATTTCAGCCCCTCAGCTCCATCCCTCCCTCCCTCCCTCCCTCCCCAGGTCACCCTTCCATCCTCCCAGCCACCACACCACACCACACACCACACCACACCACCCTCCATGTCATACCACACCATACCACACTACTCTCACCCACGCCTATCCTTCATGTTGACAGATGTCCGTTGAGGAAAGAAACTGGCGTACTAATCGTCTATCTGGCNACGAATCATCAGTTTAGCGTACAAATCAGCTATCTGGCACACGAATCATCAGTTTAGCGTACAAATCAGCTATCTGGCACACGAATCATCAGTTTAGCGTACAAATCAGCTATCTGGCACACGAATCATCAGTTTAGCGTACAAATCAGCTATCTGGCACACGAATCATCCATCCGACAAACGAATCACCTATCCGGTGCACGATCATGTATCCGGCGTAGCAATAATAATCTATCCAGCTTACGAACCATATCTCTAACGCTTGTATCAACCATATATACCGTAGACAAGAGATGGAGATAGATAGATGAATCAACCATAAAGCGTACGAATTATCTATGCAGCACATGAAGCATCCATCTTCTTTAATGCTTGTTAGTTAGGGGCGCCTTTTCTTACTTCAGTGCAACCGTCTCGAAACAGCACGAACAAACCAATGCACTTCGTCATCATACTGAAATGCTAACCTCTTGAATTATGTGACATTTTCTTTAGATTCTTGTTGTTACCTTCAAACACATCTATTTGCCTTAGAAGGGGACCTCTTGCACTCAACGGGTATGTGGAGACAATGTCTAGCTTCCCCGCATTAAAAAGTCTCTATCAGGAATGACATTATCTGGTGATACAAACAAATATATAGTGCTGAAAAGGTTATAAACGTATATCACAAATTAAGCGTATATCAAAATTAACTCTTGAAGACCGTGACATTTTTAGTCTATTCTAGTAGTCTTCAGACGCTTCTATTCAGCTTTGGGAAGACTTTTAGAACTGAGAGGTCGGATACAGCCTTTAATAATCCTTTCATTATTATGATACTCTCCTAACCTGAATAAAGTCATTAAGTAGTATCAAGAGAAAGATAAAAGAAACATTCTCTCTCAAATTTACTACACCTTCCACGAACTCACAGCACCCTTATACTTACTACACTTTATCATATCAACGCAAAACACAAAATGGCACCAGAATGAAAAGCAAAGAACTATTGGAGTAAAGACAAAACTCCACCAAAAACAAGGATACAGCCAAGGATAAGTACCTACTAAAAGGGAGAGCCTTTAAGTGTCTCAACGAAATACTCCATGAAAGAAACAAGAAAAGGAAAACAAAGCGTAAGAAGCAAATACCAAAACACCCATCCAAAATCAAAACAATCAGGTATCGGTCCCTCTTAAAAGAATACCTAGTGATAGTCAAGCGCAAATACCTATCAAAGAATCTCCCCTAACACTAACAGAAGAATCAAGTAAAAGTTCGTATCAACTGATCGTCCTTTAGAAAACAGAAGAACAGTTATGTATCAATACCTATCAACAGAATACCCAATAAAAATCAAAATTCATGGCAAGCAGCTTACTTGTCAACCGAACCTCTGTTATAAACAAGAGGAGAAGAGTCAAATATATAGACAGGCATAGAAAAAATATCCACTGAAAAGAATGGGAACGGTCATTATTTTGTACTTACAAAAATGCAGAATATCCAATGAAAACTGGCAAAGGGTGAAATAGAAAGTACCCACTGAGGAAATGAATATCTGCCAAGTACAATACCTGTCAACATAGTCGCTACTGATAACCAGGACAATAGTGAAAATACTTATAACAACACCTAGTGAATTGCAGAAGAGCCAAGTTTAAGTATGATGAAAAAAGAGAGATGCATGGAAAAAAAAAATCGAAAAACTACTCAGTGGGAAAAAAAAAAAAAAAGGAAAAAAGGGGGAGTCCACATATCCATTCATCCCCCCCACCTCTTATTCTTAGACTCACAAGAGGTACATGACTCACAAGAGGTACATGGATACGGTGAAAAACAGAAAACTCAGGAATACATACCAACGACGAGGAAGAGATGGAGGGGCAGGGGGAGGTGGAGGGGGTTAAGTTAGGTCTGGTCTGGTCCTCTCCTTCCTCTCCTCTCCTCTCCTCTCCTCGCTTCTCTGTCGTTTTCCTGGGATGACCGGCAGTTCTGGAAATGTGGAAGAAATGTGTGATACGTCGGGACAACACTGGCTGCAGATATTTGGTTAAAGAAGCAGAAGGAAAAAGAATCCGAGAAACAAAAGCACACGCACAAATAAACATACAGATATCAATGAAGAAATGACACACACACACACACACACACACACACACACACACATATATATACACAATATTAACGTATGATATATATAAATGAACTTCGCAATGAGTACTTCTATTAATTAAAAAGAATTAACCCCCCCTCACACACACAAAAGAAAGAATAAAAAAAGGTCCCCGTACATCAACTCCCTTACAAACCAAGAGACAAAAGGGCAACGAGAAATAACAAATAGTCGAAGATAGTCTCACTTCTACACAGAGTAAGTAATATGTCCTCCACTGAATGTACGAAATGTGTCTATCTATCCATCTATCTATGTACCTACCTACCAATCTATCTATCTATCTACCTACCTACATAACTATCTATCTATCTATCAATATGATTCCTGATGCCGCATCCTGTAAGGGGTAGCCTCGACAAAATAACCTCCATTTTTTCCCTAGTCAGTAACGATCCCTCTTAATACGAAACACCATCATCCACAACATATTCTTCCATCTTATCATTCCATTTCGTTCTCATCCCACCCACCTCACTCTCATATATTCGCCTAGTGTATCTGTCACTCTCCAGTCGCTTCCACCAGTCAAAAAAAAAAAAAAAAAGGAACAGAAAAGAAAAAGAAAAACGAAAAAAATCTGTGACTCGGTGCTTGACGTAACTGAGGTGCCAGATGATGATGGAAAGTATCTTATAAAAACAACGTAACCCCATCGATAAGATAAGGTCAGTTTCTTTTACTCTTAGGCTGCTATTATCAGATATTTTTCTCAGCTCACAGGGCTACCCCGGTAATGAAGCTATTAACCCCTTCAGTCCAATGATATACTTGATATTTTAATGTTGCAACTTTCAGATACTTCAGTTCGTCTTAGGAGAGACTCAAGTGTAATGAAGTATGTTGTGCAGATACTATTAGTTCTCTTTCATTTCCTCACCTTGCCCTTTCAGGCCAAGACGTCTCCCTTAAGCGAAGTTAAATTGTCTGGGAGTAATAAGAATAAACTAAAAATTTTCATGATGGATGTATCAGAATTCTCCATGAAAAAAAAAAAACTCTCCTAAAAATAAACAGAATTGTCTAAGGATAATACAGAGTATAATCAGAGAGACATCAACATTCTTAAGGGTTTTAAAATTAGGTAAAGAGTAGTCAGACACGAAAGATGGAATTCGAGTGAAGCTCAAAACAGCAGTAAAGACAAATGCAGCACAAATATGTACACGGGACTATTCGGGGCTGTTCGGCCAGACTGCCTAGGGAACGACTACTACACAGGACTATTTGGTGAAACTTAGATTTAACCCATTTAGTACGATGAAAATTTTTAGTACTACTGTAATCTAAGAGTGAAAGGAAAAATGACGGTAATGCTGTATCTTGCCCACGCCAGTTTATAGTCTCTCCTGACATGAATAAAATCGTTTGGTATTGTCACTATGAGATCAATAATTCGCCCGTGTGGATAGAGGCTTAAATTTTTCTGTAATAATGTGACCACGAAGCAAGATAGACGTTCGGATTAGCGCTGGCTGTTGGAAGAGAACGAGGGGAAGGGGGGGGGGGGGGGGGGGGAAAAGGAAAAAAAAACAGAGAGAGAGAGAGAGAGAGAGAAAGGGGGTTAAGAAAAAAGTGAAAAGATGGAAGAATTACAGATGAGAGATGAGGAAGAGAAGAGGACAGTCAGGAAAGAGGATGGGAGAGGGAGACGGGGAGTAGTGTGTGTGAGAAGGGGGGAGGAGGGAGAGAGGGAGGAGGAAGAGAGGAGGGACAGAGGAGAGAGGAGGGACGGGGGAAAGAGGACGGAGTGGAGAGAGAGGAGGGAGAGGAGGAAGGAGATGAAGATGAGGGATACGGTATATAGGGGAAGGAAGAGAGAGGAAAAGAAAAGAGGGGCTAAAAGAGGCAAAGCAAAACAGGTGAGGGAAGATGAAAAGAGGAAGGAGGTGAAAAGAGATGAAGAAAGGAGAGATGATAGATAGGTAGGAGAGGGGGGAGGAGAAACAGAGAGGCTGAGAATGATAGGGAGAGGATGAGGAAATGAAAGAGAACAGGAAGAGAGAGGCGGAAAAATGAAGAGGAAGCAGAGAGAGGAGATGAGGAGGATAGGCTGATGGGAATAGGTGCAGGAAGGGGAGGAGGAGGAAGGGAGATAAAAACTAGGGGAGAAAAGAGGGGGAGGAGAGAAGGAAGAGAAAGGAGAAAAGACAAAGAATCTAGTTTGTATAAAGTGTGTGGCAAAGAAAAGGAAGGTGAGAGGGAGAGTGGCAGAGAATAAGAGAGAAATTCAGGAACTTTAAGAAACGTTGGGGAGAGGAGAAACGAAGAGATGAGGGAAAGTACAATCTAAAAAGGATTGGGTGAAGGAAGGAGGGAGAGTTAGAAGGGAAGGAGAGTGGGAAAGAAGGAAGGGGAGGAGGGGAGAAAGAAAAACAGAGGTGCCGAGAGTGGTAGAGATAAAAGGTGGGGAGAGGAGGGAAAAGAAAGGAAAGAAAGGGATAGGCAGGATGGAGTGTGTGTGTGTGTGTGTGTGTGTGTGTGTGTGTGTG
>JAGKTI010040656.1:0-10368 GCA_018397915.1 Birgus latro
CTCTCTCTCTCTCTCTCTCTCTCTCTCTCTCTCTCTCCAATGAATGAATGAATGAGTGACATAAAGCTTAACCCATTAGTGCCCAGAGTTCCTGTGCGAGGGCGTTTGCTGGAAGGGTACCAAGCGTACCGCCCTCTGCCTATTGGCTTATTGTCGCGAAGCTTATAGGTCCCGGGTTCCCTTCTTTATTAGATGTTGAAAATGCACAATTCCGTCCTTTATAGAGGACACTGGGAGCCAGTGGGCTAAGACTGATAATACTGCTTAACAGGTGTCCTGCCTAGACTTGGTGCCAGTGACCATGCACTAAAGTACTGGGATGACGGAGAGGCTTAAGGACATGTGTGTCCCAACCGACGTGCAGTTGGTAGTTCCATATGATGTGTTTAGTTGGTGAGCGAGAATGTCCCTGGCAGATGGGATCCACTTAACATTTCCCGCTTATTGGACGTTTTGGGGCGTCGAAACTTTAAATGCACAGACGTTCTTTGGATGCCCTGGGGCGTCATAACACTGGGGATGACAGCAAGACATAATGTGGTGAGTTGGAGAGGGGGTGGAGCAGGAAAATTTTATGCAAATGAGGGGAGGAAATATTGGACGACATAATGAACCATGTCCTCTACCGTGTTGTAAGGTTAATCCTTGTGAAAGGCAATAGTCATCCACCTGAAGACAGTCATGATTCTGCGGTGCCTTCTGGAGAGCTAACACCACAGAAAGTGTGAACACAGTGGAAGCATCCACCCAGGCAACAGGAAGACCAACCACAGAGGGTGTACAGGCACCCTATGTAGCAGCTTTGGCAGCAGCATCAATTGTTGTTTTCAGGTTTAGACAGCCTGAATCTATGCACTTTGGAAACTTATCAGGCTAAGGGATCAATCATTGCAGACGAACTCCCAACAGGTAGTACCTATTAGTGCTAGGTCAACAAGAAATGAACTTAGTGATGTTAGAATTTTAACAGCAACTGAGAGGACTGATAAAACAGCAATTGCAGAGCTATGGATTCATGATGCCCAGAGGAACTTAACTGGAGAATACCATATTCCTACCATTATATTATATCATAGGGAACGATCAGATCAGAAGGGGGGATGAATAGCGCTGTATGTTTGGAGTGCCTGGATCGTATGACCGCGAAGTCAGATCAGAGCAGGAGATACTAAATGTGGACCTCACTGTCAGAAAAGTATACACAGATTTATTTTTGTCTAATGTCCACCACACCAGCTCTTCGATGATGCTGTTAGATTGCAGAATGAGGTAATAAGATAACTGTAGAAAAAGTTATAGTCATCCTAGAAGACTTCATTTTTCACGTTAACTGGGGGAGGCGGTGGCTCAATCGGTAGAGAGGTGGCCTGCGGTCCCACGGACCCAGGTTCGAATCCTCGCTGGGGCAGGGAACAGTTTAAGGATTCGAATCTCATTAAATCAGGCTTTACTGATCTACCAGAAGACCCGCCGACATGTCGTAAAAATACCCCGCTAATACCAATACACCAGTCCTGTATGAGACAGCCCTGACATGTATTCAATATGGACGGTGGGTGTTAGCGCCGAAGTGGTGACATGGTATGTAGGAGGACTGCTGGGCCATGATAGCAGGCTGTGAAGCCTATGCCCAGAGTCGGACACATAAAAAAAATAAATAAAAATAAAAAAATAAAACAGGAGACGCAAAAACAAGGGGACTTATCAGCTTTTCTCATGAAACCTTATTCCAGCGGGTGAATGAGCTCTCTAACAGAAGCTTGTCAGATCTTGTGTTCACCACCGAATGTGACCTTATTTCCAACTTCAGTGTAGATGAATCATTGGAAGGAAATGATCCTAATATAATAAGCTTCTCTTTGCTTGTACCTAAGGTTTAAGTCAATGCCCTACAGCATAGTGGACCTGATTTACAGAGACCAGATTTCAATGGCCTTAGAGGGGGTGTGTGTGCACTGCATCTGAAAATGGGGCAGAGTGTGAACAAGTTATAGTGCTCATTCAGACACTGTTTTATGCCACTGCAGATAAAGTTTATGCCTTTAAACCTAAGCAGATCACCACTGCCTCAACCCAAGTGGCTCACACAAGAGATAGCGACAACAGTTAGGAAGAGAAAAGCAGCATACCCAAAATTCAATGACACTGGTAGTTTAGCAATGCCAAATAATTACATATACCTGCGTAGGACGGTGAAGTCACTTCTACACTGTGCTATGTACAATGGCAAACTCTGGACAGGATCCTTATATAAGTAGAATCCCAAGGACTTCTTTGGAGTCGTGAATAGCAAGAAAACCAATTAGGAACAAAATTATGCCATTATTTGTAAAGAGGAGTTTGTGAAACTCTGATTATGAGATTACAGACATTTTGAATTCCCACTTCTCATAAGTGTTCACTAGAGAGACAGGTGACGTCCGTGGGACAGACATTACTATCTCTAAATCCTAACGAGTCTCTTCCAATACTTTTGCAAGAGGTAGATGACCAGGTGGCTCCTCACCTGACTACTGTTCTTTATTCTCTCCGACAAGGTGAGTATGTTTTCACCCCTTTTTGTTTGTTGTTTGATAGCAAGATTATTCAAAAACTAAGAGAGATTTGGACAAAATTTGGTGGGCAGATAGCCCATGTCCCAAGGAACAATCGATTAACTTTTGGGACCGATCTGGATCTTATTACAGATTCTGGATCAGAAAAACATTTTTTGTAAAGCCCTAATCAATCATGAGAAAACCCAACCGATTATGAAGAGTAGTTTGGAAATTACGTTGTCCTTGTCGGAGATGCACTCCACTGAGTGCCCCTCTAGTTAAGACTGGAGAAGTTCCACTGGATTGGAAGGAAACAAATGTGGCCTCCGTTTTTATAAAGGGAGGCCATTTTGCAGGAAATTACCTCGTAATTAGCATTTCATGTCTGGTGAGAAAAATATTGGAAGTCCTTGGTGCAGATAAAACAGTAAATCATACAGAATCAAATAAGGCACTTTGTGACTTGCAACATAGCTGTAGGCAGCATCGTTCATGTTTGACCAATTTGAATTCTTCCACTGCAGTCTCTTTGGATGTGAAAAATAGTGGTCAATCGACATTCTTTATTTGACTTGCAGAAGGCATTAGACAAAGTACATAGCAGACAGTTGAGGGAAAAAACTCATGCAATGGGAATTCTGGGGGAACTAGCTACATGGATTTAACATTGGCTGATTGACAGGGGCAAAAGATTGGTAGTCAGCGGGAAGATCTCTAACCTGATATCAGATACAAGTTAAGTTCCCATGGCTCAAGTCTAAGACAAATATTAGTTACCATTTTCGTTAATGATGTTGATACGGGCATCGTCAGAAGAACTACAAAATCTACGGATGACACAGAGCTGTGAAATAATGCCTCATCATCAAAAAAGATAGCAAAATTATGAAAGGACCTGATTAATCAGGCGAGTGGTATGAAAAGTGGCAAATGTCACTCAATCTGGAAAAGTGCAAAGTGGTGCACATCGGCCATGCAAATCCAAAAGCCAACTCTTCCTCCTTAGGTAGTCTGAGTTCACCTGTACTGACATGGAGAAACACTTAGATGTACTAATCAGTAGTAGTCTTAAATTCACCAATCAAAAGAAAGAGATGAGATAGCACAAAGGTTTCTAGCTTATAGAAATAGGCAGCTTAGGTACAGTAAAAGGAAATAGTACCCTGTCTGTACATTTCACTTCTATAGCCTCAACTAGAAAAAGAAATGCAGTTCTGAATGCTGGCCTAGAAGTAAGATATGGCGAAGGTGTGTGCTTATAAGCTGATTCATTCTATCCAATACATGGGATACTTGAGAATGCTGCAGGCACTGTCTCTCTTTATGTCAAAACAAGGCCGTTGTTCAGATAGCTAACTGAGGTTTGCAAAATCCTTCATGGATCTGAAAATATAGACTACCAGTGCATACTTAGTTTAAACAGCAACACCTCGAGGAATCACGGATGGATGGTTGACTTGAAGCGCTGTAACAGTGATATATTAGGCAATTTCATCATGTATAAGATTTACAGTATCTTCAACCACTTACAAGAACAGGTATTTGACAGTTCCTCGACAGTGCAATTCAAAGCTAGCTTAGACAAAATTTTGCTAGGCTTAGCGATCTATTAGAGAGAATGTTTCCTCCTTTCCTGTAAAATTTCCTAGCCTTGTGTTGTTCCTCAGGTTAAGTGCATTTCCTTTTTGTTGTCAATTCGTTGGATGAAGCTAGCCCTCATCCTGACCATACTTTTCTCGCAGTAGTGAGATTGCGTGTATGTGGTAACTTTATGAAACTCTCACTGTCGTAAGACGTCTTGAGTTACTACTTGTCCTTATAACTCTCTCTCTCTCTCTGCTATGCATTGCTGAACTAATTTGCTCCCTCCAATCCATCCCTCTCTGTTGCTGACCCCTTCTCTCTCTTTACTTTCATCGTTCCCTCACAATCCCTCGCCTTGCTTTCGCCTCTCACACACTTCATTCCCATTCCCCTCTCTTCCCTTCTAGCTTTTACTCCAACTGTCCTTTTTCTCTCAGCTTTCTCCCATCTCTCTTCCTCCCCTTCTCTCATTATCGTTCTCTTTCCTATCCCTCCTCTATCAGCTACAACTCTCTCCCTTCCCTCCTCCATTCTCCCCTTGCACACTCTTCCCTATTTTCTTCCTCTCTTCAGTTATGCCTCTCACACAACTTTCTATCACACAACTCTCTTCCTCTCTCTCTCTCTCTCTCTCTCTCGACCTTTGCCTCCCCTTCCTAAATCCCATTCCCCCTCTCCTTCATGTCTGTCATCTCTTCTTCCACTTTCTCACTCATATTTTCTCCCTCAGACATTTTCTTTTTAATATCCTACCACTCTCACTTCCCTCACTTTCTGTCCATCCCTCTCCATATCTCGTGTAATCTTTGTGTCCAAAAAGTTTCTCTCTCTCTCTCTCTCTCTCTCTCTCTCTCTCTCTCTCTCTCTCTCTCTCTCTCTCTCTCTCTCTCTCTCTCTCTCTCTCTCTCTCTCTCTCTCTGACAACCAAACAGTCAAACAGAATGTCAAATAATCAGAATCAGTGAGTACCATATAGGCAGATACAAACATACTTGTATCTGTGCATTTACAGTGACGGTCAGAGAGAGAGCCAATCAGCCACTGACAATGGAAGGTCCAGAGAGAGAGTGAAAAAGGGCCGCACCTTAAGTGACCGAGGGCAATTACGAACAAGTGGTGCCAGGCAAAACAAAGCTCGCCCAACAGCAGTTATTTTTTTTTCGTTACCGTTTTCAAGTTATAACCCTCTAAAAATCCGTGATCTTGCCCTTTCAAGATCACTCAGCGTCAAAGATCATGGTGCCAAATGAAAGCCCATATGAGACTTCCTATAACTTGATAACAGTAAATATATCTTCAACCAGTTTCGTTATAGCCCCGTGAATATCCTTAACCTTGAGTTTTACATTTCAAGGTCAATTAAGATCAAGGGTCATGGTGCCAATTAAAAGCCCCTATGGACCTTCCTATATGTTGATAACAGTAAATATCTAGTCATAGCCAGATTCGAGTTATAGCCCCCTGATTATCCGTGACCTTGAGTTTGACCTTTCAAGTTCACTCAAGGTCAAATGAAAGCCCATATGAGAGTTCCAGTATGCTGATAATAGTAAATATCTCTATCTTCAACCGGTCACAAGTTATAGCCCTCTGTAAATCCATGACCGTGATTTTGTCCTTTCATGGTCATTCAATTACCTCCAAAATTTAATCACTTTCTTTTTGGTGGGACCAGTGTCAGCATATCCTAAAGGTTTCTTGTAATTTCATTTAGCCGTTTTTTCGTAATGTTGCTAACAAACAAACAAAGAAACTCGACCAAAAACAATACCTCGCCGGCCTCCGTCCAGGCTAGGTAATCAAAGAAAGTACCATCCAGATAGACTGGGCCAAACCCAGAGATGAAGGGTGCAAAAGAGATGTAAAGAGAGAGAGATAAACAGACAGACCAAGACAAAGAGTGCCTTAAACAGGCAAAAAAAAAAAAATGGCAGAGATTGACACAGTGGCGTCGACAGGCACAAAGGCAGCAAAAATAGACACCGACAAAAAGTTTATACACGAACGAAAGAAACCATGAAACTTAGGCAGAAGCTAATGACACACCTGGTAGCGCCATTGAAATAGTTCCATAGACAGATGGACAAAGAAATGTTGACAGTGTCCAGAATATGTTGACTTTGTCCGCAGTCTCTGATGATAGGCTTTGAAGAAGGGAAGCAATCAATTATAATCGTTTCATCGATTCGAAAAAGAATGTGCTTCATAAGAAAAAAAAAAATGTGCTTATCATTTTATGGTCCATTTCGCTGGTCATGCTGTTGATAATTTTCCCGCTTCAGTATTTAAGCCTCTTTTTAATGAGACTGATATTCTGGTGCAATTTATTCATCGAGTCAGCAGGGGTAATAATTGAAAATAGAGCAGTCCATTTCACAAGGCTGTCTTTTTTGTGTATACTCTTTTTCTCTCTGTCACCTACTGTATAGCATGTCTAGCACTGAAAAACATAATGCCCAGAATGTGTCCCAGTGAAACGGCATGTTCTTCTTCAACCTTTTATACACACCTACTCGATCGGATATTTGCATCAGGCTACAGTATATCCAATTTTTGCCACATTATGAGGAAGACTTACTCTTTCCTTATTTCTGGTTCTCATCTCAGTCTGTCTTAATGCAAAAAGGTGATGATGGTGATGGTGGTGATGGTGATGGAGATGATGGTGATGATGGTGATGATGGTGAAAAAAAAAAACTATTGGGAGCCCCCCAAAATTTAGTACGTGGTTTATGATTAAGCACTCTTAGGCTCCTATGGCTCACTTCGGCTGAACAACACGGGCTGGCTTTAGCCGGAATAAAACACTACAGTTAACCCGACCATGAGCGGGTTTTTGGCACCAGCCTAACACTGTAAGGTTACACTGATAAACTCTCAGATGAGAAAAGCAGTGTGACAAAAGCTGGAATAAAATTTTGGGGGTTTGCTGAGGATGAATGTGTTAATGTTACAAGTATTGACACTTTCAGAGGCGTATGATTCACCCTTACCTGAATAAAATTCCAAATCGAAAAAAATGCTAGTTTTGTATGAGACAGCCCTAGCATATATTCAATATGGACGGCGGGTGTTAGCGCCGAAATGGTGACAAGTAGAGGTGTATGGTATGTAGGAGGACTGCTGGGCCTTGATAGCAGGCTGTGCAGCCTATGTCCAGAGTCGGACACATAAAAAAAAGAAAAAAAAACTCGACGTACCAAGAGGGAACGTCCAGAAAGTCCGGGTCCCCGATCCCTCCCCCGCCCACCCTTTTTCATGTGGAGTCCTTGTTCGTGAGTTAAATGTAAGGCATTACCGGCTGAAAAACGGCAACATATGTTCGACTTGTTGCATGATCTTGACCCTCTTGATAAATTACCGTATCTTAAATTATGGTTGGTAATATACTGTACTGTGCTAATATACCGTACATGCAAACACACTGACCGACAGACCGACCGACCGACCGACCTACCGACCCACACACACACACACACACACACACACACACACACACAAACTATGACTTGCTACACACTAACTTCCTCTCTCCCCACCATCTCTCTGTTTCGTCCTCTTTCCCCCACTTCGCCACCTCTCTGCCTCACTTTCTCCGCCCACCCTCTCCTCTTTACTGTTCACTCTTTCCCCCTCTCTCTTTCTTCCTCCCTCACTCTTCACACACTCCCTACTGTCTTTCTTCTCCTGTCCCTCCTTCCATACTCTTCCTTTCTGTATCCCTGTTTCTTTAATGGTATACTTCTGTCACACTCTCCTGCCATTCTCTCCTTTCCATCATTTCTGACTCTCATGTTGCTGGGAATATCTTTAAGGGACAGGAAAAGATCAACCTTGGTGAGAGAGTAGATTAAAGTCAAAGACATTATAGATGTTGTAAAAGAACTGAAATGAAGGTGGGCAGGTCAGTCATATTGCAAGAATAAAAGATAACAGATGGAGCAAGAGGCTGACTGGCTTGACTTCAAGAGATTATAAGCATAGTAAAAACAGAAAAAGGTGCCAGACAGGAGGTAGAGAGATTATACAGAAAAGTTTACAGGCAAAACGTGTAAGAAATTGGCTCAGTCAAGGAATTCGTGGAGAAGCTTGAGGGATGCCTTTGTGCGTGTGTGTGTGTGTGTGTGTGTGTGTGTGTGTGTGTGTGTGTGTGTGCCTAGGCCTACATTCAAATGTTTTCAATTTACCTAAAATAAATAATTAGAATAACAATACGTAAGAGCACTCAGAGGATTAATGTATTTTAACCTGCTTCCAAATCTAAGTGATGAAGTTATCCACCTTGGACTTCCCATTTCTCAAGTTTATGTTTAGAGCGTCTGTTATTTCTTTTTTCTTTTTTTTTTAAATGCTAGATTCAATGATGTTTCTGTTTAAGGAAAAGTTTCACGACAAGATTAAAGATGCATTTTTCCACTCGGTGCAGTGATTATCATCTCTCATGTGTGCAAATTGTGCATTGAATTCTTGTCCTGTCCTTACGTTGAACTTGTTTAATTCTTTCAAGTTGTTTCCCTATTTGACATATATAAAATATATTCCATTCTTTACAAGGTATTTTGTAGTGTCAACCACTTGAATTATTAGGTGAGTTCTTAATTAACCTCTTCTTTATTGTACGCACATTACTGAATACCTTATATCATCCATGGTCTTCAGCAACGAGGAACTTCTGTCATTTTCTCATTGTAATGCAGAATCAAGAGGTTCTTTTTGCCATGAGAAGGTAGTGCGTGTGTCTTCTAGAATATTTTCTTGGCCTGATTAAGAGCTTTTCCAGTGAATGTTTTGAGTTCTATATTTTAGATACAATAATGCAGACACTTTTAATTTCCACATCAGTGAATTCAGGGCTACATATACGTAAAACACATGAGAACATTGCGGAAAACACACATTTTAACCTTATGCCAGTGAGCAGAGTAGAAATAAATATGTGAATAAACATTACTTGGCTTTCTGTAGATGATGAAATTGAGTGCTCTCTCTACTCTGTTAAGGATGCAGTCAAAAAATGGTAATTCACCATATTCTTGTTCTACTGTAAATTTAACTGAATACCGTTCAGCTGAGAAAGAAATGCAATCAAGTTTCCCTACACAGTTAGAGACATATTTCATCAACTACATGCCTAAGTTATACTACATCATCTGGTAAAATGATACTAAGAACAGGTGAAAGAAGATTACTCATCGTCATACAGCATTTCTGAAAATAGTATTCCCCTTTAGTATACAGTATTTACACACACACACACACATACAGATAGATAAATTGATAGATAGATGGAAAGTTATTGAATGCTGAGAAGAGTATGTATGAAGGTGCAAAGGACTATGCAGTGCGTGTGATTAGTGAACTAAATGAGAATTTTGATCTGAGTTTTAGCTTGAAGATGTGTGCCATGTTTCCGGGACTGTTCACTTTGTAAATAGATGGAGTTGTAAGAGCGATACTAGATAAGGCCGTGGATGTTGAAGCGCTTTTAATGAGAGAGGGTAGGTTTCGAAATATCCTGCACTGTTCATTGCAGACAATACTGTATTATTAAGGGAAAATGAATGAAAGTTGCAAGGCTTGGTGAATGAGTTTGAGAGTGTATGTAAGAAATGGAATTTAAAAAGCATATGTTGACAGGAGTAAAGTTATGATCTTTCAGAAAAATGTAGTCAGAGAATGCACAGCGAGACTGGACGTTGAGAAAATGGTGACTATGATTGTATTTAAGTACCTGGGTAGTGTGATGAGTATGAATGGAAGTTTGGACGATGATGTGATTGAAAGCGTACAGCAGGGAAGAAAGGCTGTTGGTTCACTGAAGCCATGGGTAAGTAATAGGAAAGTGAGCATGAAAGTAAAAACTAAATAAATAAAAAATTAAAAAGGCCTTTGAATGGCAGTATTGTGATCCCCACTCAAACATAAGGAAGTGAAGCTTGGACCATTTTGGAAAGGCACAAGGGTAAGAGCAGTGGGAATGAGTTACGTTTGAGGGACATTTGGAGTTACATGGAGTAGACACAAGATAAATAGGGAAGCAATAGAGAGTTGTGATGTAGATGTGAATGAAAGTCTCTCTATCTGCCTGCCTATCTATTGCCAGACGCCTCAATCCCTTAAGCGGTGGCCACAAACACACCGCCTCGATGTCTCTCTGTTCCCCGCCATTTCACTGCCATCTCTCCAGCTCACACACACCCTCTCTCACGTACCTCTCCACTCCATCCCTCCATCTCATCCTCGGCCT
>JAGKTI010040659.1:0-10367 GCA_018397915.1 Birgus latro
GGATGGGCATGGCGTGCTTCTGACAATCCCGCGGTTAAAGGGGTAATGCAACTCGATCAAGCATCTAGGAAACGTGTAATAGCATGAGCTAGTCGCGCCCTTACCACCGCTGAACGTAATTACAATGTCACTGATTTAGAAGCTTTGGCAGTAGTCTGGTCCTTGAAACATTTCAGAGACATAGTTTATGGATATCCAGTGCATATCCAGACAGACCACCTCCCTCTATGTGATTTGTTTAAAGGACGCAACCTCACTGGTAGGTTAGCTAGATGGTCCATCACCATCCAGGACTTCAATCGCACTTTTCCGTATGTCCCAGGAAAATCAAATGTAGTCGCAGATGCACTCTCATGTCACGTCCCTGCAGCCCAAGGCCACTGACAGCACAACCCTAATATCAGAGGATGTTCAACACTCTCATTACAAAGATTCCATATGGTCCCAAGTAGTTTATTTCCTCGAATCAGGAGATGCCTCGACCTTACCTACTCTACCAGTACCACTAAATGAGTTCATACCAAAAGATGGTCTCTTGTACAGAAAAATATTTCTTACAGGGAAGGATTTGCCCAACAGAGAAGTACACCAATTTGTTGTCCCTACTGGCCCAATATCTGCGGTCCTTCACATCGTTCATGATACACCTCATGCATCCTATCCAGTTAAAGACTGATGCTTGCGCCAAGCACCTCTCGAGAATACTATTGGCCAACCATGAATCGCGATATCAGTGCACACTGTGATTCTTGCATCTCGCTCGTGCCACCGCCACAATGGTTCCACTAGCTTATCTGTACCGCTCTTACACTACCCAATCCTGTCACGACCATGGGAAACAGTCTCCACTACTGTGTCCTCGTACCCCTCTCATATAAGACCGCGAAGAGTGTTGCACATGCCTTCATAGATCACTTAATTTGCTCATTCAGTACACCACATACCATCCTCACTGGCAACGGTACTGAATTCAACAATAGTCTCCTGGATGAGATCTGTCGCTGATTTAAAATTAATAAATGCAATGTCGTGCCCAACCACCCAGCTTCCAATGGCCTTTTAGAGCGCCACAGTAGAAAAATCTTAGAGTGCCTCAGACACCTAGGCTCCCATAGTTCATCATGGGATGACTGGATTCCCCAAGTGGCATTCTCAATCAATAGCTTCATCAACGCTTCCATTGGCGAATCTCCCTTCTTTGTCCTCTTTGGTTTTGACAAACATCTCCCATACACTCTGTTATCCTCAAAGCCAGACACCATCTATATCATGGATGATTATGTCAAAGTAAAACTGGCCAACTTCCAAACAATCCATCAGTATGTAACATCCAATCTCGCTTCCTCTGAGGAGGACATGATACAATGCCAACATAAAACTGCCTCTCTTATCACTATCAACGTCAGTGATCTAGTTTTTGCTCATACACGCACCTCTAAATTGGATAACAAATTTACCGGCCCACACCGCGTCCTAAATGAACAAGCTAATAAATTTCACATCCAAGACCTCTCCATTAAAGACACCAAGTGGGTCCATGCTGACGATCTAAAGCGTGCACCATGAGGCCTAGTGTTGGAAGAATCACTTGCACAACCTACTGCTCTCCCTCCTACTCCACAAATCCCTCAGTCTACCCCATCTCCACCTATCCATCAGTCTCCTTCATCTCCTTGCACGCCTACTTATTCACCAACCAGTCAATATCGATCCAAACTGCGTTCCCCCCATCAACCTCTCCAGGAACTCTCCCATTAATTCTAACCTAATTTTCTAGGTACGATGTTAGCAGTCTACCTGCTGGCAGTGCTGACCCTCCTAGGGTCCGGGTCAGGTGAGGACGTTGGTGGAGTACGTCCTGGGGCCTTCGTCGGCTCGGGAGGTGAGGTAATGCTCATCGAAGATGTAGTCTCCCTACGATCTAGCGCCCATGGCCGACGTAGCCATCGCCCTGCCTGCATACGCATACCAGCTCCACAAAATCAAGACCCACCTCAAAGCCCTCATGGGGAAACACAAACCAAATCAGTATTTACATCATCTGTTCCTACCACTCTCCTGGCAGTTGCAATATATTACTGGCAAATTCACTGAGCTCAATGACATTTTCCATTCAGACACCCGTATGTCGTTCTCGTGTGAAACGTGGTCTCTTTGATCTCGGATGTGAGATTCTAAGTGGTTTGTTTGGTGTCGCTACAGCCCGTGACCTTTCTGGCTTCAAATCTGACCTAGCTCATTTAGCTTCAGCCCTAGATTCTCAACGCCGAGTCATCAGGGTCCAACACACTATATTATGCAAGATTACAGCCCACCTAAATGAAGTAACTTACACTCTGAACAACTTCACTGACTTCTTAAAACAACACCTCTCAAATCTCAACGTTATTTCTCAGTTCTTCTATCTCAAACTCAACATGGATAATCTCCAACTAGCCACTGACTCTCGCCTATCTCAGTTTACTACCTTGGTTCGTATCCTAGTTGATGCTATTAATGGACGTGTCACTGCAGACATAGTACCTATCTCAGCTCTCCACTCTGTATTAGAATGGGCTCACTCTACTTTCGGCCTATCCCCAGTACTCCCCTACTCATTTCTCGACTATTACTATGAAGTTCTTGAAACAACTCTTCTCACCAAATACGTCGTCGTCCATGTCCCTCTACGTTCTGCCATCATCTTCCAGCGTTTCCACATCATTCCCTTCCCCTTCCGATACAACAATTTCTTATTCCAAGTCTCTGTTCCTTCAGAATATTTCCTCTTCTCACATGACCATCTTTCAGTTGCCTTCCTTTCTACCACAGACCTCCAGCAATGTTCCTCCCTCACACCTACCTCTCGTCTCTGTGCTGACCACCATTTCGTTATCTTCCCTAGCATCACTACACCCTGTGAGTCTGCTTTAGTTCGCAACCATTCCATTCCATATTCTCGGCCTGTTCCTTTGTTCCAGCTCCTGTACTCCCAGTCCACCATGCTCTCCTCAACCACGTCCAGTACTTCTTCTTTACTGTTCCCATCTCTGTCACCATCATGTGTCCTGGTACTTCAGTCTGCTCCCTACATTCTATTTGTCTCTACAAAGCACCGGACTATTGTACCGTCAAATCAGAGCCAGTCATCACTTACGTCACTCGCTATCACCAATCAGTCCGTAAACACTCGTATGACATCTTCCAACTGATTGACATACCTTCCAACCTCCCATCTGCTAACATTAACATCACCTCCCCCAACATGCGTATGTTATCATTCGTCAACGACAGTGACTTCATTATGGATCAGTTTTCTCTGGCCTTCACCCGTTCATAGGTTCATCCAACAGTTGTGTTTCCCATGTGGTCATCTCTTCCATAGGTTTTCTCCTTCTTCATCTGTGCAGTGCACTGTTGTGTCCGGAAAATGGAACAAAGAATGCAGGAAATCAGAATCGCAACTAGCATAGCACACCCTCCACAAGACGTTGAAACTACCCGTACTTAGTGCCCTCGCATTCAGTGACTACCAATGCCACCTGATAAGTAACAAACTGTGGACAGAAAAAGTACCACCAGCAAATGTTGCCATATCTCTGATACAGTAATGTGTGACATATAGAAACTAACAAAAAAAATGGAAAGACATGTCCAACCTATTTAGAAGAGTTTTATACTTATATAGATATAAGAATCTGAATCCTCCTTGTGTATCATATATCAGCATGACTCCTTGTGTATCATATATCAACATGACTCCTTGTGTATCTTATACCAACATACCTTCCCCTGTAACAATGTATATCCCTAGCTTACATCCCCTTGACATGGCCATGTCCTCCCTCCAACCCCTGTATCATAATACAAACCTCCCAACTCTGTATCACAAATCCTATCTCCGACCCCTGTACCATAATTACTCCCTACCATTCCCTGTATCATAATTCCCCCCTCCATCCACTGCATCATACTTCTCCCCGTGTACAAACCTCCCACCTACCTTAGTCATATGCACGACCCCATATAACTCCTCTCTAGTGTCAGGATACACCATCTCAGCTACCCGGGGGAGTATTGTACCATTTCTGTTATGTATATGTATTATCCCAGCTATGTGTGTGTATATATGCTCCCCCCCCCACTATGTGCCCCAGCTAAAACTGCTAACCTAATCAGCTGCTCCCAGGCTCGAACACCAACCAGTAGTAGATGTACCTGTCAGTTCAGGGCTAACTTTCATACGGGCAATATACTGTCCCTGTACTCCACAATTAAAGGCAGTAAGTAGCTGCTCCAGGACTTTTATTACATTATCAAGAGGTTGTGACCAACATATCTGTATTTTTTTTGGATTTCATGCATAGTCCATCTGTAACCACGGGATTACTATATTAACGTATATCTGTATCTTTAGAATTCCTGCAGAGTCCATCTGTGACCACGACATTACTATATTCTCTTATCTGTATCTTTTGCATTCTCACAGAGTCCATCTGTGACCACGGGGTTACTATATTCGCATGGATTAGTATCATTTTGAGTGTTTATTCAATTGTGAAGATTCATATTCGCGTGTATCTGTATCATTTGGAATATCGATTTAGTTATGATGATTCATATTCTTAGAACTATAGATCCTACTTATATTCTTCCCGATGAGTCCAACTGAGACCACGGGATTACTGTATTCGCGTGTATCTGTATGTTTTGAACGTTAGTTAGTTGTGAAGATACATATTCTGAGTTATAGATCTTAGTTATACTGTGTTTTATGTTAACCACAGTCTCAAAGAGTAATTTGTCTATCAGTTTTTGTTCATTCATAATTTGAAGAGTAATTTTTTTTTGTTCCTATTATTTATTTATTTTCTGTTATTTAGTAAATCTTAGGCTAAGTCACTTTGAGTTTGAATTTTGCTATCCTCTAAGGAATATTATACATGAGATTGAGTGGCCCGCAAGAGGTACTTATATCTACTTGCTCACGCCCAGTAAATAAGATCACGCTACCCTTTTTGAAAATAAGATCACACCACGCCATTTCCCATATTCTCTATTGTCTGATCGTCAGACTGGTGGCAGCATATTCTCTACGTTTCTGATCATTACGGTGGCAACAAAAATCCGAACATTACACTATTGTGGTAACTAAATTTCCCAGCTTTATGCTGGTGTCACTAAAGTTTCTTATCATTATACGGTGACCAAATTCATCAATACACTGGTGGTACTCAATTGCCAGCGTTACACTGGTGTCAGCGTTGGTGGTAACGAATTTCTGGTTATTACACTGGTAACTAATTTCTCATCATTACTTAGGTGGCTAATATTCCATCATTACAAGGGTATTGAAAATCCGAGTATTGCATATAGAAACTATCCTAATAAAGTAATGCCACAGCCAAGTCTTGTACATCGTCCTAATCAAAGCAGGTTTACAAAAAAACAGATTTGTTAGTTTGTTAGTTTTAGTTATCGTCAATAATGTTTCGTGTTTCGCAGCAAATGTACAGTACAAGCGTATTTTTTCTTTCATTTTTTTAAAAGCTGTGGTTAGGAATATGTCTCCAATCTTAGGTCAAAGAATAATTATGAAGCTGCAGAAAGTCCTCAAACTTTCATTAGGTTTCGAAAATAACGTCACTAGATTTCAAAAGTCATCGTTCACCGTCTTGCTGTCTATCATAATGTAGTGGATCAATAATAATTTCGCAGCAGTACATCCAACACCCTAGGGAGCTGTAGACTGGGCTGGATTCTTTGGGGGTATGAGCGCATTTTCATGCTTTTCTTTGTGTAAAATTGGCTATAGTGTCATATTGGCAACGTGGGATAGAGTGCCTCAAGAGAAGACTCGACAACGTTGCACCTTCGGCATCCCCCCTAAGGAAGTAAGTTGTTGTGGAAAGTTAACGTTAGGTTCGGTCTAAGTTGGTTAGATATAGGTTGGTTTACTATCAAAACACGGCTTATCTGATTCTTATTTTATTTTTTATTTTTTTATTTTTATTTTCGTTTTTTTTTTGTTTCGTTACCCGAATTGTTTCATCTGTTCCCAAGGTTTTAGTGCGACATTCTCCAAACATTTCCCGTTAACCCGGGCAACAAAGTCTCTGTAGTCTGCCTTACAGGGTCTGGATGAGGGGAGACAGAGGTATAAGATCCTGGGTTATATGTTAGGATATATCCTCAATGATGCCGGAATCGGACATGTTCTGCGCATACTGTATAGTTCAACCGTGTAAGTCAGGATGAAAACTGAGCATAAAACAGACTGATTTATTGGGTTTACATTCAGGACATTCCGCCTCTCACTGTCACTTAAATTATTAACACCTGGCAGTGAGAAAAAGAGTGTCCAGAATCTGGCCCGGAGAAACATGGTATTCTTCCAGCTTTTTATTCGACGATCAGGGAGTTTACACCAGAAAATATCCAAATTAGGCCCCAGTGTGAACAGGTCCTTAGTCACCAACGTGGATTTGGGAGCCTGGAGCAAGGAGAAAAGATATTAGGTACTGTACAAAGTCTCCTTAATCATTCAACGCCTGCATGTGGAAAGACCAGAGGGAAGAAGAAGGTTAGTATTTTACCATTTTCAACTCCATTCTTCTCCTCAAAATGATGTAGACGAGACTGTGGAAACAAAACCACCATAGTCTAACACACGTAACACGCTGGGTCTGTGTGACAGAAGACCAAAGAGAAGAAGAATGGTTAGATTTATCAATACTTAAAGCACAAGAGTTATTAGGGAAATCATTTATTGGGTGATGGTCTTCCCCTTCATGATTTCAGGTTTAATAATATGTTTGTAAGCCTTTGAAGTGGGGTGATGACGACATTAGGAAAACGTCAGCACGAATTTTCTTAAACCCACACATTATCCGAGTTTCAGCCAATTATTCCAACGTGTGTATACAGTGCGGGTAGTGAGCAGAGACATGAGATTTTCACAAAGGAGCAAACTGATTCAGATAAGTCTTGATTAAAAGTAAATTCGCAGAGACGGTTCTACTCTCGCGCTATATCTGAGTCTTCTAACTGCTCCAAAGTCTGTTTGCTAGTAGGGTAGTAGTAGCTGCAAACCCAGGCTCATCTGACATGTGAACCCGGTGTACTGCAGGCTTGACTTGCCATCTGCAGTCCACCATTCTCCTTTTGGGGAATATGGAAGTAGCTGAGGGACGGTTGTATAACCAGACAGTGGAGTCATCCAGTTATATCGGTGCCACCACATGAAGGCGTCCCTCTCCGGCATCAAGTTAATTCAAAAGAGGGATAATGTAGATGGAAATAAAAAATCAATCCCCAGTTCATGTCTGGGTAAGCCAGTTCCTCCAGCGTCTGTATGCAGCAATGACATAAAGTACTGTAAAGAATAAAGTGCTAAAACTAGACATTATGCTACTCTTACATGATATCAGATTCAGCCAGTTCCTCCAGCGTCTGTATACGGTGTGGGTAGACGGGCACGGTAAGCACTGACATAAGGTTGCTCACGTAGGCCGCTGCTAAGATGTCCACAGCCACCCACCAGATAATCAGCCACACACGCGCCCACGAAAACACCCGCACCCTACTGTCATTCATGGACTGACCCAGCAGACCTGACACAACCTGGGAATTTATATGGGAATTAGTAATCTGCGAATTTAAAGTAGGGGATAGAGAAAATTAGGCCGGGAATTTTAGGCGAAATATATATCTTTGTGGGAATTTACAACATGGAAATTATAACCCTCTTGACATCGATGGCCTGATTCAGCACCCTGGACACCGTCTGTACCAAACAATGATTGAAACAAAATCATTTAAACATTGAACTAGAACAGGTCTCCCTTAAGTTAAAGAGATCATGCTTACATGACATCACACTGAAATGATTAATGGAAATTGTTGTCTGAATACCAAATCTGCAGGTTCATTGAGATTGTAGAGTCTGTATAATATAATAGTTTAATAATTATAGTTTGATAATTCCGAGTAAATTGCCTCAGTAGTTTGGCAGTGTTGTGCAGTTCATTTGAGTCCCACGAAGGCAGACCCTTTGTTCTTCCTTTAGCTTCATTGTCTGTTCATATGTCAAATGGTAATTGCATCAGACAGAGCTCCTTACCACTGCTTGTGTACCATATGGGTCTAGGTGGATTTTATCGAGAGTTGCATATTGCGTCACATTCGAATATGTCAGCCATCTGATAGTATCTGAACGCACGGCAGTAAAATCGTGCAAAGGAATTCTGGAGATAGACTGATGGAATTTTCTGAACAGAACTATAAGAAAAGGGTAATGTCATTATCTTGTTAAAGATTTATACAGTAACTGTGCCCTTTCTATTCTGCAATAACTAATGGATCAGAAACATGGAGTTCTGCAGGATTCTGATCCTGACACAGTTCTAGAAAGTAAACTAAGAAACACTAAATTGTAATGCTGGTTAGAAGACGTTGAATTATGGCTGTCAAATGCGAAAAGGTAATTAAGGCTTACAGCTTTTTTTTTTCCCTCACAGAGGAGTGTAACATGGGCAGACGATATATTTCTTATGACAGCTAACAGTTAGATAACTATTTCATCAGAGTCGCAACCACACTGAAGTCAGATTAATGTATAACATCCTTGAATTTGTCTGCCTGGGCCCAGATTTACTAATAAATTTATGACCAATTTTCTGTCGTAAAATGGATTCGTTCACGCAGGAAATACAAGAAAACGAGAGTTCAAAATCTTCACACGTCTTTTGATCATCCTGCATAGCCTAATAACCTCTCTGATCAAACCCTTCTCGTAGCTAGTTTTTGTTTTTACAGGAAGGGAAAGGGAAAAGAAAGTGCAGAATCTTATTGTTTTTTTACTTCTTCCTGCAAAAACAAACTTCAGTTCCGAGAGACATTAGTAGTAGTAGTTGTTCCCTAGGCAGCCTTGCCGAACAGCCCTGAGTCCCTAGGGAAGGCCACGGCTGAGACCGGGTTTTCCCACACAGCTCTCAAGGAGTGTCGTTGGTGCAGGCGATTGTGTGTAATGCGGTCTTCCATAATGTGCTTAGTAGTATGGGGTGTTGTGCTGCATTCTGGACAGGTGTCAGCGACGGAGTCATGCAGCCTCTTCTGATAACTCACGAGGGCTGGATGATGCCCACATCTCAGCCTGGCCAGGTGGATCCTGTCCTCACGAGGGAGGTAGGGATCAGAAGGGTGGATATCAGGAGGCCAAGCATGCAGCTTTGTGTTGTCTTTAAGTGAATGAATGGAACGGCGAGTGATTTGAGTGTGGATATGCTTCTGGAAGCTAGTTTGAGGTGGGCGAGGGGAGAGAGATGACAGTATTTGTATATGATATCGTGTGCTGGGTGTTGTTTTGATGTTCCTTGGTGTGTGTGGATGTGCTGCCATGTAGTGTAGTGGATGATGTGGGATTGCGGAGGTTTTGGCATGAATCTGAGTGCCTTTCATGTCTAGATGATCCTTGAATTTGAGGACTTTGGTTTCTTGGTGTAGGTGGTCTGTGGGTGTAGTAGTTGTGCAGCCTGTTATTATTTTTAGGGCCTTGTTCTGTTTGCAGTGGCGGCACCAGGATTTTCAAAGTGGAGGGGCAAATGGGAGGCAAGGGACAATGTTGGGGGGGCAAATATGTATTCGCACGGAGCGCTAATGACAAGGAAAATCGGGTGGGGTCCACGGGCAAAACCCCAGTGGGGGCCCCAGGGGGCGAAGCCCAAGGAAGCTCTGAACATTTAGCATTTTGAATGTAAAAAAATATAAAGTTTCGGGATAGTTTTTTTTTTATGCATCATTCAGTTAGTAAATTTTGATGAATACTTTTGCCTTGGAATTTGGAGGAGCTCTTAATTCATTACAGTTTGTATTTAATAGAGTGTCTTAATTCTGAAAACAAATACATATTTTAAGTGGAAAATATTAATTGAATATGGTGATTTAATACAAATTAATTACAAGTTTATGTAAAAATAAATAGCTGTTTCTATTGAATATAATATATTCATGACAGACCCTTTATTATACAATTTTGATCGTTTTTCACCAAACGTCTTTGCTATCTGTAGCGGAAAAGCCACCTTACAGCAGCTTTTAACTAGGAGGTTCTAAGTCTCGAGACTCTTAGTTAGGACGACTTTTATTCAGTTCTATGTATAGGTCTTAAGCCTAGCTCGCAGCAAGGAGTGGGGTTAGGGCATTTAGTAATTACTTTAGGAGGAGGTTTTAGAAGGTTTTATGCATACCGGCCCAGGACCATACACTGACTAAGATACTTGATGATGCCAACACCTAGAGTGGCTGACCATAATGGGCAAAACAGGGATAACCTCTTCTCTATCATAATGCCTCTCAGTTAACACATCCAAATCTATTTATTTTGTGAT
>JAGKTI010040660.1:0-10367 GCA_018397915.1 Birgus latro
ATCTGCTTACCACCATGATAGACCCATATCAGGCTAAGTTTATACCCGTCCCTGTAAAAGAAGATCCGGGCACTAACCTCATCATTTATCCTCAACCTAGTGTCAGTCATATCAGTCACCCTTATTTGGTCAAAGTCAGTTCTGAGAATTCCCTTACCTCCCACTCACTAATGCGACTAAGAAGGAGAAGGTATTTCGTAAGGGCACAATTGTTGGGTCATACGAGAGAATTGATAATCCCCCTCCTGGTAGGGTTAATGTCACAAAAATTCACAATGACCTTCTCCCAGAATATGATCAGGTCAGACAAAGCGGGACACGTGTTCAAAGGTTGAAAGAACTAATTAGAAAACTAAACTGGCATCATATCACTAAAGCCCAGCAAGAAGACTTAACTCAGTTAATCCTTAACCACGACCCTCTCTTTATTCTTGACAAAAGTGAGTTAGGACTCATCAGTGGCCCTCCTGCTCATATTAAAGTAGCTGATCCTCAGCCCAGTCATGGACCCATGTACTGCTATCCCGAACAAGCGAAGCAGGTCATTGCAGGTATGCTAAAAGATATGGAGGACAGAGAAATCACAGAACGATCATACTGCTGCCTGGTTGTCACCTATTGTACTTGTAAATAAGCTGGATTGTAGCAAATGCATGTGTCTCGATTATCGTCATGTGAATCAACACCACGCGACTGACATCTACCCCATCCCACGGTTGGATGAACTAGTTCAACAAGTGGCTGGACATCAGTATTATGTCGCTCTTGACATGTGAGAGGCGTATTTCCAAATTCTGCTAGATGAAGAAAGTCGTGACCTCACTACCTTCAGTGAAGGGGTCGCACTATACCGATTTTGACGTCTGCCATTCGGTCTCAATTGTTCCCCCACAATATTCTCCAGGCGAATGGTTTCAATACTAGCACCTCTCTTACAGAAGGGTTCGTTTAAGAATTATTAGGATGATTTGATCCTCTCGGCACCTGAAATTCTGTCCTACTACAACAACTGTGGCAACTTTTCAAGTCACTTACTGACAATAACGGAGTGAAATTAATTCTCAGTAAGTGCAAATTCGGCTGTAAAGAAGTCACCTTCCTAGGTCATCAGATCTCTGCCAAAGGAAGCAAACCTGATCCGAAGACTGTTGAAACGGTCGCAAAGATAAAACCTCCCACCACCATAAAGGAAGTAGGGCGATTTCTAGGAATGTGTGGATTTTACAGAAAACATGTTCCATCATTTGCAAAAATTGCTACGCCCCTGACCAACTTAACTAAATCTCGGGTAACGTTTATCTGGGCGGACGAATGCCAGAAATCCTTTGAACAACTCAAGTCTTGCCCAATGAATGTTCCTGTCTTAGTTAGAGCTCAGGTAGAACAACCATTCATCCTCACTACAGACACTAGTAATGCTCGTGTTGGGGGAGTCCTGAACCAGATTCAATCAGGTGCTGCCAACAAGCCGATCGGGTATTTTTCTAAAAAGTTGAACCCCTGTGAAACACGATATTTAGCGACAGATAAAGAGGCCCTAGCTGTAGTCCTTGCATGCCATAACTTCCATCATTATCTATGGGGTACCCATTTTACTGTAGTTGCTGACCACCAACCTCTCACTAGTATATTCAAGCGTAAGACTAAATCACCTCAGATGAATTGATGGATCCTAGAAATGCAAGAATATAACTATGACATCCAGGATCTGAAAGGTAAGAACAGTTTTGTAGCAGATCAGTTGTCACGCCTAGTTCGAGTAGTAGTCCGTCCATCTGAAGCCACCTGGCTCGGATTAGATCGAGAACAAATGAAGACCCGTCAAAGAGAAGAACCTGTGTGGGGAGAACTAGCGCAGTATCTCGAAGGTAGTCATGTTCCTGCCAAATGACTACCAAAAGCCACCTTAGATCAGTTTGGGAGAAGGCTGACAGTAGTTTTCATTACAGCCTCATAGTCCCTCATGCCTCAGTTGTGAAGGCTCTTCAACATGCACACGAGTTAACTGGTCATCTAGGACAAAAGAAAACTATCAAAAAGGCTGGTAAAATCTTAAGGTTGATGTGTGTGAATGTCAAAAAATGTGTAACTTGTCAGAGATTCAAACGGGATGCTGGATTGCAGAAACAGTGGAAGGAATTGCCTGCAGTGAATAAGTCGCTGGAAAGGATTGGGATAGATCTTACTGATATGGATGCTGGAGTCCAGGGTTACCATGATGTTCTTACAGTAGTGGACCATTATAGCCGATTAATTAGGTTCTTCCCTCTCAAAACAAAACAGGCTACACATCACAGACAAACTTGGGTAGTATGTGGCAGACTATGGCACCCCTCGCAGTATCGTACTGGACAACAGAGGCGAGTTCACTAGCAGAGACTTCCAGCGGTTCTTCCAGTGACACCAAATCACCCTCTACTACCGGTACACGACCCCTCTATCAGCCACAAGGGAATGGAATCACTGAGCAGATGCATAGGACCCTGAAGGCTGTCCTTTCTGCCTTATGTCAGAGCCACCCACTTCACTGGCCCTAATTGCTCCAGCCATGTCAGATTGCCATGAATCAGGCGATCCAAACATCCACGGGACAGCAACCCTACTTCACCTTTTTCTCTCGTCATCCACCTAGGCTGGTCAGTGCACCCTTACCCTCCGTCGACGGTGAGGAAGACGAGATGGCTGTCGCCCATGCTCTAATTTGGGAAACACATCGGAAGATGAGGCATCGGTATAGAGACATGGCTAACGGAAGGTGGAAGAATCAAGCAGCTGGAGTTGGAACCCTTGTGTGGATTAAGAAGGAAACCGTGGCACCCAGTACGTGTCAAAAGTTTAATGTGAAATGGGTCGGTCTGTATAGAGTAGTGAGTGTTGTTTGACGGAAGTATGTATGTGATAGAAAATGTGTTCACGGGGAAAAAGATACAAACAGCCGCAGGGCAAGTGAAGCCCTCTTATGGAGGAGGACAGTAGCTCTTAGAGCCCCTGGAAGAAGCCTTCAAACCTGATCCGATGGACGAACAATTACCGCCCTGTGAGAGAGACCCTCCCCAGAGACTTAGTGAGGAATGTTAAGTGTTCAAAGCTGGTTATGGCAGCATTAAGTTAAGCAATGGATAGTGAAATGTGTGAGGGTCAGATTGTCTGATTATTGCCTATGACAGTTTAGAGTTCAAGAGAAAGTTTCATCTATCGAGAGTTTAATCTTGTGTCTAGAGTTCATCGGAGTTTGGGTTATGGGCGCAGCCCTGTTCAGTGGGAATATGGGGTTGCCTTAATTCGAAAGAAAACCGTGGAACCCCATCAAGTTACAGTCAACACGGTCTAGGGTGGAACAGTGACTTCAGAACCTGACAGGTGCTCGCCAGTTACTAGGTGAAGAGCTGGAACCATAAGAATGAATGGATGGGAGCGTGAATGCGATTAGTTAGTAGGATGTATGAATGGGAAGCGCCCATGGGATGATCCTGGCAGCGAGAGTTCGGGTCAGTCCAGGTGAGACGACCATGTTGCCACCCAGGCAGGAGGTTGGCTGGGGCACATCTTTCCCCTGAATTTCAAGAGTTCATAATGACAGAAATGACCCCCTGGGGTATGTGATTTTACTTGTGGACAGACAGGTGCCACTTATAGGAGGAAGAGTCTGGGAAATCGTTATCTTAAGTTCAAAGAGAGGTTCACAGTCAAATTTGGTAAGTCCGTCCCGCCTGCACACACGCCCCTAGAAAATGTAGATAAATGAATTGAATGTTGACTTCCGATGTTAAAATATTTTCTCCCGGAGGAAGGACCCGTATAGTGCCGTAATTTTAAGTGTAGGATAAGCTAGTATTCTAAGTGTAATCTTAAGCTTAAGTATTGTTGTAAATGTAGTCTGCACAGTTCAGTTTTAGCCATTACGTCATATATATAAGCTTAGTCTTAGCTGATATTCATAATGTGAGTATGATTCTAATACTGATAGTACTAAGTCAAGGATTTGTACGAATGTGATTAACTTTTATACATATGGATCAGCTGATTCCAGTGAACACACATAGCCGTGTAAGCTTTAGGAAGACTTATCGTGAATGTCTACCTTCATACTCAGATCTAGAGACTGTTATGTCAGCGTTAATAGGGTTCCCCTTTTGAACTATGTAGTAGTGAACTGAGAGCTATCTGAGTTCTAATTATTGATAACAGTCATTTGTGAGAGTGAAATTTGCGTTACTGGCCTCGCATTGCAAGTCACTGTAAGGCCATAAATCCAGCATGGCGATAAATTGTTGATTCTTGCTCATTTTGGCTTCAATATGATTAAAGTCTCTGTATGCCTGTCACAAAAATTTTAAACATCGTAAGTCATTTTTCTGTGTGTTGAGCGCAAACGTGTTTTTCATATTCTTTAGAAATCGTAGAAGAGACACTGATCTTGCAGTTAATCAGTTAAAGTTCTAGCCAATTCCCGAATACTGTGACAGAAGTTTATATAAGACCTGGAGTAGCACACAACAGCGAGATTGCCGCTCCACTCTCTACCGTTGCAGGTTAGTGCTTGAACACTGAATTCACCCCCCCCTTCTTTACTCGTGTAATGTAAATCCTCATATACGTTAATGAGTTAACTTGGTGGTATTTCCCCTGACTCCTTTTGTATTGAATAATGAGATTGCTGCTCCAATCTCTACTGTTGCAGGTCAGATGTTCCTGAAGCCAAATGGGTCGGGATTAACCTGTCACGTCCCGCCTGATTTCCAACCTACGATACTCCAAAATCCCGAGCATTTTTGGGGAAAAAAATATTATTGGCTCAAACCTTCGAAAATTCATAGAGAAATCGCGATCCTGTGCTTAAAAATGTTGATACAGGTGTCATGCAACCTTACATTTTCCTTCTTTTTCAGGGTACCTGGCTAAAGAAAACGAACTATGGAAGGGTTAACTAATTCAAGGCACTTTCAATTACGTATTTATTTATGTATTTGGTACGAATTTATGTGTAGTAACAGACTATATTGGTTTTAACACATTTATATAGGCAATATAAACATTGTTCAGTCACCAAACACATTCATATATGGCACCTTCCTTTATGACATTACCACCTCATCGCTTCTGTTTGTTTCTTGCTCTAGCTTCTCTATTTCTTTGTCCTCCACCTCAGGAATCACTTTCACCATAAATTTCGTCATTGGAGAGACCGTGGGGCATACCTTTACTGGCCAGCTTACTGCTAACAGGTGAATTGCCCAGTGTGGGGGGAGGGGGGGTTCGGTGGGGCCAGGCAGTATCCCCACTTGGCAGCAGGTAGAGGAAGGTCTCCCACATATGCCTACCAAAAATCACCCATGAAACTTGAAAATTGTGCAAATTATGACCCTTGCAATTGCGCGACGTACCCATACGTCGATGGGTGTAGCTGTGGCAAAACATCGCAACGTACCCATATGTCTCGGTTAACCACTGCCTAACGTCTGCCCACACTAAATCCCTTCCCCCCTTAGTTTATGTAATTCAAGCTTACATCAGCTGGTCCACTTGAATAACCATGTGGTATACTGTGTGTTTACTGTTGAGGTACATATTTAGCCATAAGAGAATATTGAATAGTGTGTCCATTTGAATATTCCACTTGAATATTGTGTCCATTTGGATATTCCGTTTGATTACTGTGTCTAATTTATATATGATCTTTGAGTTACTTTGTATATTTAGGCTTGATAGAATACTGTTTGGTGATAATATTTTAGGTTTCTTCCCGAAGAGTCCAACTGAGACCATGGGATTATGGTATTCATGTGTATCAGTGTCATTTTGAGTGTTAATTCAGTTTGTGAAGATTCATATTCACGTGTATCTGTATCATTTGAATATTAATTTAGTTGTGAAGATTCATATTCTTAGAGTTATAGGTCTTAGTTGTACTTTCTTTTGTGTTAACCACAGTCTCGAAGAATAACTTGTCTTTCAGTTCTTGTTCAATCATAATTTGGAGAATTATCTGTTTTTTCAGTTATTTAGTAAATCTTAGGTTAAGTCACTTGAGTTTCAATTTTTGCTATCATCTAAGGAGTAGTATATGTGAGATTGAGTGGCTCGCAAGGGGTACTAATATCTACTTGCTCACGCCCAGTAAATAAGTTCACGCTACCCTATTTACCATAATCTCAAGCCTCATAATGATCACGCTACCCTATTTGCCATAATCTCTAAAGCCTCATTATGATCACGCTACCCTATTTGTCAATAAGACCACGCTACCCCATTTCCCATATTCTTTATTGTCTGATCATCAGACTGGTGGCAGCTCGAATTCTGTTTAATACACTGACAACAAAATTCCTCGTCATTACCCTGGTGGCAGCATAATCCCAAGTTTCCGATCATTAAGGTGGTAACGAAAAACCTTTCGCTGCATTATCACAGTTGGTGTTAATGGTTATATGAGTTGGTTATATGAGTTATATAGATACCTATGCCGTGCTTACGGGTATTGTCTTCGGTGTCAGTATGTGAGAGGTTAAAATTATTAATCTGGACAAAGGAATCAGGGATTTCAAGCAGCAGCCAGGTTTCAGCGACTCCCAAAATATCTGTATCATTATTCGACAGAAAATCAGAGATTATGTGTAATTTATTAATGATACTCTTTACATAACAGAACCCAAGTTTCAAATTGTGAAAACTCATTGTTGTCTGAGAGGACTACGAGATTACTGGTTTTATTTTTTTTGTAGGTGTACTATCTTGTGAGTGGATTGCAGCAACCTGTGTCCAAAGGTGTGGGGGAAGGACCACTAATACTAGGCTGGGTTTGGGAAGTCCTGAGTATGGCTGTGGCATCCCCACCAGCATGAGGCCTAGCTGGGTGGGTCTCAGTGGGTTCCCTGGCTCCTCCTCCACTGGCAGTCCTAGTGTAATAACAGAATTTTGAGTTCCCCCAAAAAGGAGACAAACCAATAATTCCAACGAACTGATACTTGATTTTAGTATTATTACAGAGTTTACTGTTACTGCCAGTAAATTAAGAATAAGGCCTCTTTAATAATTAAAATTATTTGGTATCGCTGCCACCACCCAGCAGTTGCCGGGAAAAAAAAAGAATTAATGTTATTTATGATTTAGTCCCATACGATAGAAGAGGGACAAGGGGCCTCTGACAGTAACAAGGTAACGTGAGCCTTTTATAGGAGAGCGTGGTTCTTTAGATGTAACATGCCTTGCGGGCCAGTCTTTCTTTACTAATGCTACCCCATAGGATTATAACCAAACACATATTTACTCTAATTTACTTATCTATATTAATGTCCTTAATTACACAGCAATGATATAGTTTCAAACCAGATTTAATTACTAGATCTTAATGAATCACTTGTCTCTATTACGACAGAATAATTGACAGAGAATGCAAGATCTTTTCCACACAGTTAAAAAGCTTCTCCCGACTGCACCATAGAAAACCTTTACAACAGGGGTAACTCTCATAAACTACTCCACGCACGGTCTCACAAGGACTCGTAGCGACCCAGTTACAACGGGTTACATCAATACTAAAGAAATCATCCTTAATTTTACCTGGGTACACCACATATATCTAGGAAAAATATACTTAACCAAGATTATTACACTATAGAACTCAGTGCTCACCGCACTGCTCACGGCGGGACAATACACTTTTCCGCCTTCTCACACACCTTTAACCAACATATTACATTTGTTTTATAAGAAATTAGCTTACTAAGTGGACCAACCGACTTTGACTATACTGTGCATTGGAAATAGTCTGTGTGTAAATTAGTGTAAAGGGCTTTCGGGCACTGGACTTGTGACTCTCAAACAATGGCCTGCGACGATTCCATGACCCGACGCCATTTGCCGGCTCTGAAACGCCTGAAACACGAGCGTCCACTCACAATGAAGTCTTTCTCGAGAGTCAGGGGTTTTAATATGCTCAGCTATCTTACTTTAATTATGGTTATATCAACAACTAATTATGATGACGTATAAGAGAAAAATACAGTAAGTTCTCGGAGCTTTACCTGAAACACGAGCGTCCACTCACAATGAAGTCTTTCTCGAGAGTGTCGCTCCTCGGCCACGCGGAAGCTCAGGCCCGCAAACACCCGCTCCGATCGCACTGTCTGGCTCTAACTACAAACAGTTACGTTACAGTCACCAGGTTATAACATCGCACCAGAATTTGCATTAAACACGTATGCATTACTCTACTTATAAAAATATGACTTATGATGAGTTAAATTTTGTGGCATTAGAATAGGTTTAACAATTTAACATACGATGCCTGAAATCACGGTTTGATACAATTTCCCTCTCTGTTTAGTTCGCTGCGCCCCCACATGATGCAACCACTGATGTCTATACTAAATGAATTAATTTTCGCGGTCATCTATGACAATCATCAATAGTCTGGCCTTACTTAAGTTCTTAAACAACGTTATTCCGTAGAACAATACAGCTATAGTTGATTGTCATAGATGACCCTGAATTCTAGGTATAAATATGACTACTCGCCAATATAAGCACCAGATTAACTCTCTATGCGGTTCAACTGAGGCCAGATGCCGGCCCGTCCTGTCCAGTTGCTTTCACTAGTAAAATCAGCCCAAAATACGATTTACAAAGTCCACTTTACACTTTACATTTCAACACGGTCCAGAATATACACTTATCACTTACATAACCTAATGTAAATCACATATATTATATACTTAACCTATACTTATACTAACTTAACTTACTCTTATACTACTTATATGTAAAAAAAATGGCATTACACTAGCACTCCTGGCGAGCACTTACATTCTTTGGTTGTATGTCAGGTCCCTATTGATATAGACGTGGCTAAATTGGGCATTGTGCAACTTCCTCGCATTATCTAGCAGGTCTTTCCTCACACTGTCATCCAGAATCTTAGCACCGTACAATTTTTTGTCCGTTAATGCATGTTATATCTGATAGTTACTTGGGATCCCAGAATGAGTCTGGTTATGGGATCTAAAACAGTATTTACAGAGTCAGCAGATTGTACCTCGAGGCCTCTAATTATTATTGATGACTTCCTTTTATTCCTCTCCTCCATTTTTCTAGCTTCCTCTCTGATAAGAGTTCTTAGGCTATCCCTGTCTTAGGCTATCCCTGTCTGTCATGGATGGGCTAGGCCTTGGCACAGGCTGTTGGTTGGCCCGATCTGCCTAGCCATTGCTGCTCAGGTCGGGCCTAGCTGAGAGAGTTTGGACAGCCTCACATAACTTTTTGACCATTTGGAACAACTGCCTAAATGCAGAGTCAGACACGGTGCCACTCTTACCAGTAACAGAACGGCACTGTGCAATTAAAGGCAATGCCCTGACCGTCATACTCTCTAATATTCTTTACTACTTGGTCTGGGAGGCCCAGACACATAGGATGAAACCAGGTTTCACAGCGATCACAGGCAATAGCATCTAACCTAGTCACAATATTGCACGTTCCACATAGATCAGATGTATGATTACCTGTAGTTCCCGGCAGAGGGGGAAAGGTGTGAGTGTTACCATATCTAGCATAATTTTATTCTTTTAGCATAATCTTGATCAAATTTTTGAGTCTGGAATATTTTTTTGCATATTAGAATTTTAGCATAATTCCAGCATAATTTAGAATGGAATGAACTAATTTTATAAAAGCTATAAATCAGAGAGAGAGAGAGAGAGAGAGAGAGAGAGCGTGTGTGTTGTGCGGGTAGCTGATTGGCGAATGAATGAGTGTTGCCGTACTGATACCTTAAGAATGATATTATGAGAGTACTCTGTAGCTCAGCCAACCATCTATGAGAAACCATGTGGCAGTGACTGCCATACTTTGATTTTTTTAAAAATTAAAAACACAGGTTGACAGTAGCTAAAATACCATGTTTCATAGCCAGTTTAGTGTGTAGTTTTAAGACGCTTCAGTATATATATATATATATATAAAGATAAGTGTTGTTTGTGAGTGTGATGTTTGGCTGATCATCTTAAATCAGTCACCTTTATTAGCTAATAACAGAAATTTTTACAGACTTAATTCTTTGTGGTAGAGCAGCAAACTGCAATGATAGTTTTTTTTATAATTCAAATGCCGATAGCTGTCATAACGAAATATTATATAGAAAGCAGAAAGATTATGATACTGATATCTCAGTCACAAAAAAAGGTTTATCTATCTATCTATCTATTGCCAGACGCCTCAATCCCGAACGGGGTGGCCACAAACAAATCGCCTCCATGTCACTCTGTCCCCTGCCATTTCACTACCACGCTCCCAACTCACACCCCCCTCTCTCATATACCTCTCCACTCCATCCCTCCATCTCATCCTCGGCCTCCCCCTCCCTCTCGCCA
>JAGKTI010040663.1:0-10367 GCA_018397915.1 Birgus latro
CACTTTTCTGATTATTTTAATATCAAACAATTTTACTTACCTAAAAAGAGATATACTGGAGATATTACAATCTTCCATTAACTCTGAACGTGGTCTGATTACCGAAGAACGATGCCTATATGATCATATTATGGTATCAAGGTAACCGAGAGGCTCAACTGCCTTGTTATACAAACGTCCATCATTTCCCTCTCTGCAACCCCAAAGTAGGGTGATGATGTGTAAAAGGGCAACTTAACCCAAGAGTCCACAATGTACACAATTATATGAGCGTGGGGCATATAAACACGAATGAGCAAACAGAGCAGGTCGCTGAACTGAAGTTAGTTTCCCATTTCCTGAGATGGATTGTGGAGGTGGGGGTGCAATGTGGCAGGTGGGGGCGTCTATCGTTCACTCACTCACTGTAGGAATGTCATGTGGTCTCTACATAGAGTGACAAGCCAAATGCTTTACTGTACCCAGGAAATAATTTACTACGCTGGGTGGTAACCATATAACCGGAGTTTTTGGCTGGGTTAAGTGTCCCCCAGATTCCCCTATCTAAAATCACTTAATCATGGCAGGCGTTTCGGAGAGCCCCAACCAAATGTGCAGATTCGCGTGGCCTTGTGGAATGTGAGAGGTGTGAATGAGTAGAGCAAGAGGGTGAAGGTGGAGAATGTGTTCAAGAGTGTGAGATATGCCGTGATGGCATTGTGTGAAACAAAGATGAAAGGGTGTGAAGTGGAGGAGTGGGAGGGTTTAAATGTGTAAGATTGGGCATGAACAGGCGAGGAAGATGCCAAGTAGGAGTTGCTTTCTTGTAAAAATGAGGTGTGGCAGAGTGGAATGAGAGATTACAAATGTGTCAGCTCGAGAGGTATATATGTCAAGTTCAAGTCTGAGTAAGTTAAAGTGGGAGTGATTGCAGCGTATGCACCGTGTGACGACAGGATTGAGAGATGAAGCAGTGGGAGAAATACCCAGAAGCTATAAAGTGATCATAATGGGCCATAAGACTGGAAGAGTAGAAGAGCAGGCATTGATTCTGAGGATGACATAATGGGTTATAACGGAGTACCAGGAGAAAATGATAATGGGAAGCGACTGAAGGATATGTGTCAGAAAATGGGGTTGAGCATTTGTAACTTGTTTCAAACACAAAGATGCACATAAATATACATGGTATAGAAGAAACGGGGATCGTGTTGAAAGGTGCCTGATTGATATACGTGCTCGTAGAGAAGTCGATGCTAGGAATGGCTGTTGATACGAGGGCCGTGAAAGGACGATGTCGAGGCCTGTCAGATCATATGATTGTGGTATGCAAGATCAAGATGAAAGGAGCGAGGTGGACCAGGAGAGAGAGGAGCAGTCAAGGAGAAGCTGAGGATCAAAGAAATGTCAGATAAATACAGGACCAAAGTAGAGGAGGAGTTGGAATCAATGAATTGGAATGAAATGAACCCGGACAGCCTGCGGAATGCATATAGGGATAACTTAGGAATGCTAAAGCAGTGTGTGGTGTGGCAAGAGCAACAACAAAGAAGAAAGGTACGGCATGGTGGGATGAAGAGATTAAGAGAGCAGTGGAGGAAAAGAGGAAGAAGTGGCTAAAGTGGTTACAGAACAGAGGTTCAATTAAAATAAGAACTGAATATACTGAGAGCAAGCAGAACGTAAAGAGACTACTGAAGAGAAAAAAGAAGGAGGTAAATGATGATGTAGGAAGAAAAAATGACTGCAAATTACTCTGAACATAGGAAGTTATTGTGAAAAAAAGTGCGGAAATGTTGAAGTGACAGCGGAAAGAAATAGGGAAGTGGGATGTAAGTGGTAGGTTATTAACCCATGGGGACGAAGTAAGGACCAGATGGAAAGAATATATTGAAAGCCTGATGAATGGGAAAAGAGAGAGCAGAGCGGCTGCAAACATGATTAGTTTGGGAGGTGTGCAGAGAAGGAATTACAAGGGATTAAAGAATCCCTGACCTAGACCTTACAATATGATCATATAGCCCCACTAGGTAACAGGAGGGCGCTATCCCTTCCGGCACCGCAGCTCTGGGCGCGGCTCGAACTCGCGATCCCCCGGTCACAAGCTCGATGCTCTACCTCTGAGCCACCGTGCCCCCGCAGAGAAAGAATGCTGTGGCAGGAAACGTGACAGTCGTACAGGTGAAGAACGCTGTGAAGTGGCTGAAAAATGGGAAAGTAACTGGACTTGATGAGGTGTATGCAGAGATGATTAAGTGTAGTGGAGAGAGTGGAATGAAGTGCTTGTTGGAGATATGTAAGAAAGCATAGATGAGTGAAACTGTGCCAGCAGAGTGGAAAAAGGCTGTGACTGTACCCCTATACAAAAATAAAGGGGAGCGAAGTGAGTGCAAGAATTATCGTGGCATAAGTTTATTGAGTGCTGTAGGGAAGGTATATGGAAGAATTATTATAAAGTAGGAGAGATATCAGAAGTCCTAGTGAATGATGAACAGGGTGGCTTTGGGAGTGGCAGGTGATGTGTGGATCAAATATTTGCATTGAGACAGATAATGGAGAAGGCTTTTGAGATGGACTCTAAGGTGTTTATGGCATTTATGGATCGGGAAAAAGCATACGACGGAGTAGACAGAGAAGGATTGTGAAAGGTTTTGCACATATGCGGTGTAGATGGTAAGCTGCTAGGTGCCGTCAAGAGTTTTTAAGAGAGTAGAGAGGCATGTGTAAGGGTAAATGGGCATATAAGTGAATGGTTCATGATAATGGGAGCGTGCAACAAGTTGTGTGATGTCCCCATTATTGTTCAGCATACATATGGATGGAGTGATGAGAGAAGTAAAGACACGAGTAATGGAGGTATGGCGTGGTAACGAATGGTGATGTATGGAATATCTCAAATCTGCTGTATGCTGATGATGCAGTGCTATTTGTAAAAACCGGACAAGAGCATGGTAGACTAGTGAAGAGTTCTGCTGATGTCTGTGAGTGCCGTGCCTTGAGAGTAAATGTACAAAAGAGTAAAGCGATAGTAATCGAGAGAGAAGATGACTCCCAGTTTGTTGTTACAGTGAACGGAGAGAGACTGGAACTGATGAGAGAGTTCAAATACCTGGGTACAATGATAGAAAAGATAGGAAAATGTGCAAAAGAAGTGGAAAGTAGAGTGACACAAGGAAGGAAGGTAGCTAGTGCTATGAAGGCCTTGATAAGAAACAGGCTTGGGTGTTACAGCTGCGTGAGGCTTACATGAAGGAGTCTAAGTGCAAACTTTACCATATGGATGTGAGACTATGGTGTGGCTGAAAATGAAAAGTCAAGAGTGAGACCAGTGGAGATGGGACTGCTGAGGAATGTATATGGAGTACATAGAGTGGATAAGATACGAAATAATGTGATTCGTGAAAGATGCGGAGTGAGGAAGTCTGTGGACACCAGAACTGATGAGAGTGTACTGAGATGGTATGGTCATGTGGAGGGAACAGATAACAATAGAGTGGTGAAAAATGGATATCTTAGCGAATTTGACGGAGGGAGGAGGCGAGATAGGCCTAGGAGAAGGTGGAGAGATATGGTGGATGAGTGTGTAAGGAAGAGAGGTATGGAAGTCGGTGAGGCTAGGGGGCTGACAACAGATCGAGCTGGCTGGATGAACGTTGTGAGAAGAAGTACATGTTTAGGGATTTGGCAACCCCTTTTAATGTGACAGCGTTCGGACTGACTTTATCGGATATGTTTATGCAAAGCAACAGAATGTGGTAAAGTTTTTGGCGTATCAGACAGAGCCAGTATTCCGGGGACTTGAATGATGAGTGAATGAAAGCATGGCCCATTGGAGTGGGCAAACTTTGGATGTCTAGACATTGCTACTCCTCACCCTTCCCAAGGGAGGGAAAGGAGGTCTGGATGATGATGATGATGATGGATTGTGGAGACCATCAAGAAATCTCTTCAGCCCAATGAAAGGTGCTGAAGAGGGTCGTCTTCGCGCGGTGGCACTGGCATAGCTGGGTGGTTCCGCTACAGGGGTATGCAGGCGACTCTGAACTTCCTCCCTCTTCCCTGAAAAGAGGGTGGGGGACTACAGAAGGGGAGGCAACTTCAGCCTGAGTTCCACTGGGTTCACATTCAGATGAACCTGAGTTACAATTATAACACGGCTGACTAGATGACGGGGTGCTGAAGAGGGACACTTCCATGTGGTGGCACCAATATAACCGGACAGTGGACCTGCCCAATTATACAAACGTCCCTCAATTCCCCGTTATCCCCTGAAAGGGTTCGTGATTGACTGTGGAAGAAGGGTGGATAAGAAATGCAATTCACTGTTTCACAGCATCTGTAATTTCTGACTTTCATTCGTGTGCAGGACACAAATCAGGGTAAGAAGTGGTTAACGTAGGCCGTTTCTAACCTCAGCATTACTAACTTGCTGTAAAAAATATATATATATATATATATATTCGTCACTGACTAGGGTGACGCTTGGAATGCATAAAATCGTTAGGCGGTAGCGGTAATTAAACAGATTACACTTCCCAAGTCTCTCTCTCTCTCTCTCTCTCTCAAATCATTATCAGAAAACACGAATCCAGCAGGGGGATCACATATTCCCGCGTTGGAATATTGGCAGGAATGACATTATACGGGTGTACCTGAATTCACACACACACACACACACACACACACACACACACACACACGTTGTACTCAAAACCTTCCTGTACAGTATATTATCAATGCAAACTACGTCGGTATTAAAACAGTGTGAATATCATGCAAGTGACTGTTAGGAACTAGTGAACAAAATAAATCGATGAGGAAGAGGTGCCGCAAACCCTCGTATGCCACCTAAAATATGCCACCTAAGATAAGTTTTATTTTTGGCCAGTCTGCAGGCTCGCTAGCTCCGCTCCCTTTCCGACTTGTTTTCCATATTATACCAGACACCCTTCAGTGCAGTAATAATATATGCTAATTTACTCGTGCTACTGGTAGACGATGAGAATACAGGCCAACTCGGCCCATTGTAATGTACAAAAAGAAACACTTGCTAAAACTTATAAAATACTTTTATCTATTCCCTCCATAGTAATTTTCTACAGTTAAAATGATTAAAAACAGTCAACTTTATTAGTTAAAAGCAGTCTATCGAGCGGACACGGCAATATGGTAAGAAACTGCTACCAGTAAATTTTTTGCAGACCTGTCACCTGTGTTGTACTCCTCCCTGAGTTTTACAAGTTGTCCATGATGTTTTGTGTATTTGGCGCGTTGTTTTCGCAACACCTTCCCATCTGAGAGGAGTCGCACTTGAAGGGTTACTAGTCTGGCCTTGGCCTTGTAATGAAGTAACTTGATGAGCAGGTAAAAGCTGAGTTGTCCTTTGTGCGCCTTCAGATTTAGAGTACTATGGGAACCTTCAATATCATTATTGATGCGGATACTTCTACCGAATACACACCAAGCACAGGGAGGCCAAATGTCGGAACTAATCTATGTTGTGATAAAAAAACAAGCGTCCTAGATACTCCTCACTGGAGAAAGTTATCTAAGTTTAACAGAGGTAAATTTGCATAAGTCTCGTGAGTAAATCAGGCAGTTAAATCCCCTAACTCACCTACAATCACCTCTCATATACTAGCTAGTTCCCTAAGATTTGGCCAAATCAATAAGGTCACTTAGCTATACATGTCGTAAAAATAACCCCGCTAATATCAATACATCAGTCCTGTATGAGACAGCCCTAGCATGTATTCAATATGGACGGTGGGTGTTAGCGCCGAAGTGGTGACATGTAGAGGTGTATGGTATGTAGGAGGACGGCTGGGCCTTGATAGCAGGCTGTAAAGCCTATGCCCAGAGTCGGACACATAAAAAAAAAAAATATTGAGTCGAACAACAAGATGACGACGGGCGTGCTGTTTCGGTCTTTCCTGGGCAATCAGGCGTCCTTGGGGTGTATGTACAGCGCAGTTACTGACTGAGTGAAATCTGCTCAAGGAGAGAGCAACACGGCGAGCCCCTCTGTCCCTCATAGGACAGAAGAGTTGCCAACTATTGCTTAATTACAAGTCAAATACAGCTAACTTACTCCGTAAAATATACAAGGTGATTCTAACTTAATCTAATCTTAGTTTTAATTAAACTAAACAAGATATTCCCCTTTTCTACAGATTGATATACTGTATATATATATATTAAAACTGGCCTCCCGTTTGATCGTGGGCTTTTTCATCCTTACCACGTCATTCACGCAGGCGCAGTTTAGGTCAAGGGAAAATTCCCTAGTTTTACATGTATGTACATAGTTGTCTACCAGTGTTAAACGCAGTAGCATTTAATTTATTAATAATAAGAATTAACAGAACGTAATCTCTGGGTTTTTAAACCTCTCAAGTACATTTTCCTCTGCCCTTTAACAATCGACAACTAAAGTAAATAGCACAACAGCTCGGGGGGAAAATATTTCCCACAGTTTTGGGGCCGGGCGAAAAATGATACGCTGTATCATGTAATATGTCCCTTTGCCCAAAGCTCTCTCCACAGATCTCTAGAGCCCTGTGCCGCGACCCTTCTAGGTCGCACATCTTGACCCAATTGTTCTCCACCATCCTCTGTTTCCAGGGGAGCCGTTAATTCTAGGGGCACCAGTTTATCTATCGTTTTTATACTGAGATGTCCCCTACATTTAATTTTTACAAGTCTTAGCACCCCCTCTGAGTCTGAATGTGTGGAAATCACCTTAGCTAATGGCCACTGGGATCTTGGTTGTTCGGTTTTTACTAAGACCACATCTCCTATATTTATAACTGATTTGTTGCTGGCAGCCTGAGCCCGATAATATCTTTCTCTTAGGCTCAAAAGACATTCTTCACTCCAATGTCTATTCCAGATGTCCAATACCCTTTTAAGACGTTGGTATCCCTCGCACAGATGTTGTCCTAGTTCATTAGTTCCAATTGTAGGATCATTTATTTCCTCCTGGATATCCACACAAGGTATTGGATGAAGTTTCCTGCCATGCAACATATGAACAGGTGTCAATGCTTCAATTCCAAGGCTAGTATCATCTAAATAGGTTAATGGTCTATCATTAATCCTAGCCTCAATTTCAGTTATCACCGTTCTCAGTTCCTCTCTGGTGATCTTAGTTCTGTGTAGAGTTTTCCTTAGGCAGTTCTTTACTATTCCAATCATTCTTTCTGTAAATCCATTTTGCCATGGTGCTCTTGGAGCAATGAACTGCCAGATACAATTTCGGATTCCCAGTGCTGTCTTAACCTTTGGGTCATTCATTATGTTCAAAAGTAAAGGTGCTGTTCCAACGAAAGTAGTTCCGTTGTCGCTTATTAATCTGGTAGGACAAGACCTTCTAGCAGCAAATCTTCTAAATACATTCAGGAATGTCTCTGAACTGAGATCTTCTGCCATTTCTAGATGGACTGCCCTCGTATAGGTGCAAGTAAACAAACATATATACACCTTATGGGGAGTTCCCTCACCCGTAACAGTTATAGCCCCTGTGTAATCAACTCCAGTTACCTTGAAGGGCCTACTAACATTTACCCTATCCTCTGGTAAAGCAGGTGGTCCTGGGTAGTCATATGGCCTTTGCTCATATCTCCTGCATATTATACAGCCTTGGAGATATTTCTTTACAACCGATCTACCCTTAGGGATCCAATACCTTTCGCGGACTCGGGCCAAGGTCTGCGGCACACCTCCATGAAGAGTCAAGTCATGGGCTTCCTTTACAATTAACTCTACAAAATAATCTTTCTTGGGTAGCAGTATAGGATGTCTAGTTTGGAGAGGTAAATCAGCCTTTATTATTCGGCCACGGCATCTAATCAGACCCTTTCCGTCTAAGAACAATCCTAAATCTCGGATCAATTTGTTCTTATCAGTGCCTTGACATAAAAGGTTAAAAATCTCTCCATAATACTTCCTTTGTATCATTCTCAACCAATATTCCATGGGATCAAACTTCTTAAACCCCACTTTCTTATTCAAAATTTAACAACTAACCTAGTGGTATTAATGAGTTGTTTTATAGATGAGAATCTGCTAATGTCAATTATTTCTGGCTCAGGTACTACTGGATCCAAGTTTACAACACTAACCTCAGCAATACTATACAGTTTTTGCTCAGGCCAATCCTTAGTGAGTAACCATTTAGGACCTTTAAACCACAAGTCATCCTTGATCAGTTTCTTTACTGTGGAAACTCTTGAAAGTAAATCAGCTGGATTTTGTTTAGAGGATACATGCATAAACTTAAATTTAGAAGACATTTCTCTTATAGTCTTCACTCTATTGCGGACGAAAGGAATTTTACTGTCATCCTTTCCTATCCAGTAAAGACAAATTTCACTGTCAGTCCATATATAAGTATCCTCAAACTGAGTATCCAGAGTAGTGGTTAGATACCTGGCCAATTTAGTTCCTATCTCTATGGAAGCCAATTCCATTTGAGGTAGGGTTCTTCCCTTAATTGGTGTAACTCTGGCTTTGGACATAATAATTTTACTGTCATGTCCTGTTGCACAATAAGCTGCTGCTCCATATGCCTTCTGAGAAGCATCACAAAAAATGTGTAAATGTGACTTCTCGTTACTGTTTATCATCCTGGGAATACATATGCTTGATGTTTTTTCAAATTCCTTCTGAATCTGTTCCCACTGTTCAGCATACGTTTCACCTAATTCTGTGTCCCAGTCTAACTTTTCTCGCCAAGCCTCTTGCACTAAACATTTTCCCCTAATAACTATAGGACTGACTAATCCTAATGGGTCAAATAACATGGAGACCTGACTTAACAGGGACCTCTTGGTGAGAGTGACATCGGAGAACTTAATCGGCTTTAAACTTATTTCATCAGCCTTTGTATCCCAGTTAAGACCCAACACATTTTGAGTTTCGGGAATGTCATTATTTGGATAGTCCTTTTGTATTTTATTCCTCAAAAGCGGTGAATTTGTATTCCAGCTCTGTAGCGGCAAATTTGCCTTCCCACATTCGGAATTGGCTACTTCATAAGCCTTCAATACTTCCGTCTCTGTATCAGCAACACCTTGCAAATTATCCATGTAAAAAGCCTGCCCTATTTCTGGGCATTTGGCCCTTTCAAAATGATGCTTCAATGTGTTGCAAAGTAGGAAAGGACTAGCACAAGAGCCAAAGAGCACCGACCGGAAACAGTAGGTTTTCAATGGACTATCCTCATTTTGAGGGTCTTGAGGCCAGAGGAATTTTGTAAATTTCCTATCCTCCTCCCTCAATCCTATTCTGAGAAAAGCCTTACTAATGTCTGCTGTAAAAGCATAAGGTTTCTCTCTAAATCTTAGTAATACATCCCCTAACTTCTCTGTTAGTGTAGGTCCACAGTATAGGCAATTATTTAAGCTGGCTGACCCCCTTGGACGCTTTACTACTACAATTGAAAACTATCCTTATGGGAGTTGTTACTGAATCATATTTGTTGTTTTACTTTTGGCCATGCACAGAATGCAAGCGAGAATTGCTAACCTTGAATCAGTGTTTAACCCCTACACTGCGGGGTTGTCGGAGGTTTGCCAGGTTTGCCGTGTCATTCCTGCGGGGATATTCGCGCTCCGACTGACTTTTTAAAAATATTTGCCAAAAATCAGTTATTACTCCTAGAATATTATAATTAAATATGCATCTGGCACATACCTTCTGCTTTCTCCTGGGGTGTTTTTTTTTTCGTTGACTACCATAGGACTTGTGGAGACTTTTGAAGTTGGGTAACTAAGTCTCCACTTTACACTTCCTGACTTCCCGTAATATGAATACCACTGCCAGATATTAACACTAGAAACACTGTTCAATAATTTCCAAGTAGTTTGGAATCCATACTAAAAAAAAAAAACACTGTGAAAGCAATGTAAAATACGAGCGCGTACGAGCCTCCCACTCGTGCTAATTCGCTAATTCGCTGCTGGGATTCTGTCATTTCTTACTCATATACACACTCACACTTTATTATTTCTAGTACTTTATTACACTTATATACTGTATATCTACAGACCTTTACCGCTTCCCACATGATGTTTAGTAGGGGTAGAGGTCACAGGGCCTTTTATAATGGGCGCAAAAGCAGCAGAAATGGAGGGGCGCGACTGCTACGTGATTTCACCGTGAAGGACGAGAGCGAACTGACTGTACAATACTGTCGGCTGCTAATGTATATGCTAACAGATAAGTCGTAGGAAATCTAGACAATACATAATAAATTAGGTAGTTCCAGGTGAATATAAATATCACTCAGGCTTCTCCCATCCTATCTTAAATACATTTATATTACAAGAGTAGCTCATACGGCATATTTCACGGGAAAAAAAAGCAGGGGAAATTAGCGAACGAGT
>JAGKTI010040665.1:0-10367 GCA_018397915.1 Birgus latro
AAAGCGCAGGCGAATAGGGAATATCAACACCAGGGCTTGTAGCAACATCTTTAATGGTGACGTTTCGCAATATCTGATTACATTATCAGACCTAAAAATAATAATTTATTTTGGCTATAGTAAAAATATTTACGTCTTTGATCAAACTTTACGTCGAAAATAACTAAAAAATATCGTCTTAGAATATTTTTAAATTATTTTCGACGCAAAATTTGACCAATGGCGTAAATATTTTTACCATAGAAAAAAAAAATTATTTTTAGGTCTAATGATGCAATGAAATGTTTAGAAACGTCACCATTAAAGATGTTCCTACAACATAAAAATGGAATATAAATTAGGTAGTAATATGAGGGTAGAGGCACTTATTGGAAGGTGGGGACGTCTGTCACTTGTTTGCTTGATGTAGTGCTACCTTCAGGTACTCGTACTGTGCGTGAGTGACAAGCCAAGTGGTTCTTGCTGCGTATGAAGCCATTTACTTTGTTGGGTGTTGGACACCTGGTAGAAAAGGTGTGCCAACCAGACATGTCCAGTAAGAATTTACATTTAAGGGATGATTTGTTTTATTACTCACATAATACTGCTCAGGGATGAGCGACTATTCACTCACGCCTTTAATGTCTGGACTGAGTACTCTAGCCAAGGTCCCATTCGTTGTTGGTGACAATAATATATCGGATGATGAATGAATGAACGTGCACGAAAAAATACTAATATGAGATTATAATATGCTTCCTAACTAAGGAGAACAGGCTAGTGTGTAGTATATTCTTTCTGTTTGCCGGTTTCTCTCCACTTCACTTTACTTCTGATTGTAGAAAACAGTAATGTAAGCTACTGATGTTGATGATGAAACAACTGGATTAACATTCAGTGTAGATATCCATTTGCAAGATGATTATTACGTGGCTAAACAGTCTGATCTCTTGATGCCTTCTGTACAGTGACATCCTATTTTTTTCCTTTCTACCACCAGATGATTGATTTATAACGAGGAGAAACGTTTCGAACAGGAGTGGCTACATATGGCTTTCATTATCCTGTTCTTTACTAGGCTCCCTTCTGCACTATGTAAAATCGTCTAACAGTAAGAAAAGGAAAAGGAAATACTCGCCATTGGACTGACGGAGGTAAAAGCTGAATATGTGATTAGATAAACAAATAATGTCATAAGGAAGTGGAATATTAAAGCAATATAAATTTTAAAAAACGAGCGATATTAGTGTACAGGTAATTCATGTAGAAAAAAAAAAACTATTGCACAAATAAGGGATGAGTTTTCGTCCACTTGGATTGCTATATAGGAGGAGAGAGATCGTTACTTGGACCACGCCTTACTGGATGAAGCGTCCTGCAATATATGGACAGAAAAATGATAGTGGCTGTGAGTTAGTGAGCACAGGGATCGCTTTAACTCTCTATTTTCTGGTTGATTTGTGCTTTTGAAAGACTATTTTATTCAATTTAGGAGAGTCCCTTAGTAACAGCCGTGCCATTGAGGGTGATAACTAACCCTTTCAGTGTCTAAAGATTCCCCTAAGCTGATTAATAGCGCCTAGTAGCAAAAATAAAATCAGTACTATGTTACCAGATTCAGTAATTCAATCTGTTTAAAATATAATTTGAACATAATGTGAGATAACTGGGTTAAGCAAAGTAGTGTAGTCCCCTTCACCTAGATATCGCCTTATGCTGTTCTCCCATTACTCCCTCTAGACAATTTTACTCAGTTTAAAAAGAACTCTCTTACTGAAGGAGGTATTGTAAACTAGGGAAAGGCCCTCCTAAAGTGAATGCTGGTATGATTATTTGGGGGCAACGAGTTTATAATATATAAATGATATCTGAGTGAGGGTGATTAACTTAACCATGGTTGGGAAAGATCTGGTGTTTTATTCCAGCTAACGCCAGGTGATTTCATTCAGCTGAGATTGAACTGAGCTGAGAGAGTTAGCGCTGGCACCAAAAACCCTTTCATGGTCAGAATAGTTCTAGGACTCATTTACAGCTAACTCCACAAAGTTTATTGAGCTGAGGGTGAGTCTAGAGACCTGAGAGAGTCAAAGTACATCTTATTGAAGCCACATACTAGCAGATGGGTAGGAGTTCAGTGGTTCATCGCAGCCTGAGGTTAGGATTATTAATATGAGCATGGAAATATTAACCCTAAGCCTTCTGATTTACTTTATTCCTCCAATTGCCAGACTTTTGAATTCAACTAAAAAAGAATTTTAAAACGGATCTCCTTTACCCCTAAAGACCGAGGATTATGTAGTATTTCATTTAGACTAACGCTACTAGGTTTTATTTAGGTCAGGAGAAAAATCTATTGGCAGACAGTCTCCTTTAGCGCCTTCACTACGAGAGGTGAAGCGGTCCCCACTAAGCTAAATATAATAGTGTAGCGGCAGCAAGATCAAAATGGCAAGGGTGTCATTGCATTGAAGACATTTTTTTTCAATACGATGAGACCTTTCGTAATGAAGGTGTAAGTCAGCATCAGTTGCTACAGAGAATTAGAGTAATAAGAATCCCTCCAAGGACAAGGAAAAGAGACTACATCGATTTTTGCTTTACTCAATCTGTTTCCAGACGATTTCATTCAGGTAGAGGAAGAGTTCTCGAAATGAAAGGGTTAGATATGGACTTCATTACCTCTGTCGACGAAATTGGAGGAGGTTATGTATTCATCGATGTTTGAGTGTTTGTTTGTCCACGCGATATCTCCAAAAGTTCTCAATGAATTTCAATGAAATTTCGTGGAAGGATGGGCCATGGACCAAGAAAGAATTGATTAAATTTTGGGGCGGATCCGAATCCGGATCCGGATTCTTTTTAATGGCAAAGGCAGTGGCGGAGGTATGCGCTCTTTGAGTGCTTTTTAGTTAATCTCTGTATTTGGACCGGCTTAACCCAAGTTGAATTATAACCGTCTGGAAGTAACAAGAATAATCTGATAAAATACGCCATCTAATTGAAATGGTTAGGAGGGAAGGAGTGTGATTGTCTCTTGAAATAGATGGTGTAATCTTTTTGTTTACGCTTCCTACCTCCAGATTATTTTATTAATCTTAGAGGAGGTATTTGGTACTGAAGAAGTATGTGGCAGCTGTATAAGTTTCTTAGTTCGAAAAGTCTCTCATAAAGCAAATAAAATCGTCTAGTAGCGTCAAGCACGTAACATAATGGCTTCCTCTGACTGAAATTGTTAACCCCTTCATTACGATGGCGTATTTTGTGTGTTATTTCTTTTATCACACGAAGTCTCCCTTCAGCTTGAGTGACTAATCTAGGTGAAGAGATTAGATATAGCATTCCTTATCACTTTTCACAACAAAAGAATTCCCTTTAGATGATTAAAATGATCTGAAGATAGAGAAAATTAAGTAAAAGCACGTAATGGAACTGAAATATATAGTTAAGAATCCCTGCAAGGCCAAGGGAAGCCGAGGCTCTGGTCGTGGGCGGGGAAGCGAATGGCGGGGGTCATCAGGCCGGACATCTGCGTATGAAAAGAGTCGAAGTGACCGCTAATGTGTCATCATGGGAAATATATGACTTACGGCCGCCCAGGGCCCTCCTGTTTTGGCAGCATCCTCTCCACCTCGCCCCCCAGCCTCACTTGATTTTCCCCTCAAGGTGGAATGAAGTGAGTTTTCTCCTCACGTATTAGCATCGCCTCATGGGCTGTCTCCGTAATCCGTTTAGCATTTTTCACTTTGATGGATTCAGAAATGAGAAATGTATGAGGTCCATATGGTCAGTAATTCTCACATCATTACTGTCTGAGAGGGAAAAAATCTATATGGCTCACACATTCCCTCTCATTTTCGTCGGCACTAAAAAATCTCACAAGGCTCCTATATTGTGTTCCATCTTCACCAAATTCAGCTTCGTCACTGTCGTCTTGGTTGTTATTGTCACTGTCGCTCTTCCCACCGGCATCCTATAACAGAATAAGTATTTGTACAGAAGGAAGTTAATGAGCAAATCTGCCAACTTTAACAAGACTATTTTGTAACTGGGCAGGGTATGTTCACTGTATCTGTGCTGTTACAGAAAAAAAAAAAGAGAGTAAAATCTACCCTCCACTCCTCAAATCGAAGCAAGAAACAGGAAAAGTAAGTCTGGATGAATGTCACATAACAAAAAAAAAAAAAAAATGCCATGAAAAAATATGGAAAAATAGCAAGTCCAAATTACTCTAATGTCTTAGAAGGAATTTTCATAGCATTTTAAGCTTCAGGCATTAATGGCAATTTTCCATCTTAATGAAATCACTGAACTCAGATAAGCATTTCTTTATCTGCTGGGCACAATGGGTCGTTCTCTCGTGGTCTTTAGAGGTTAACTCTTGCTTAGAAAAGTACTTTGCAGATTCCATTTTAATATTGTCCTTAATACTATTTTCATCTCTCCTCTTTAGGTTCCATAAATAACTAACTGTATGCAGAGAAGTACTACTAAGGACGAGGTGCTAGGAAGTTCGCAAAGCTGGAGAGAGGAGGGTCTAATGACTGTTCCCTGTTGTGGTCATTGCTGTGGCCGCTGATGCCTTCTCTGTTATTATTATTCTCCCATCTTAGGTGAGCCGCGCAAGTGTCTGTGATCCCGTGATGGATGCCCGGATCAGTGGGCGAGGGAGGAAGGGGGTTGGCAGGGGAGGGAGATCAGCGGGAGGAGGATTATTATAAGATCAATGGTGCTAGACGGCCACACCATCAAAAAAACTCATTGCGACATTTTCCGGCCCAACACATCCATGCCGGTTAGTTCCCTGAGAGCTGGGAATACAGTAGGTGGAGTTTTAGCATATCTCTCTGCTATTCCTTTACCATTTGTAATTTGCGTGGCGTGATGTTTACGGGAGCAGCTAGATTTAACGGGGAAGAAGAGAATTTATATTATTTTACCATAGAATATGAATTAGTCTTGGGTATTTTTGGGGAGGGTGGAGGGGCGAGGGACGTGATGTGTTTGGGCGATAATTGGATGAACTGTGGGGATTATGGCGGCAGCGGCTCAAAAAAAAAAAAATATGAAGTAATAATGGGGATTAAAGTAATTCCGATGATTACGGAGATTTAAAAGGATAATGATAAGTTATTCAATATCGATAAAGATATGTGTATATTTCCTTTGACAATATACGTATTATCTAGGAGTGATACATAATCATATAAATACGGGAACCCAGCCACCGTGAGTAATAAGTCCGTATCTCGCGTATTAGTCATGGTAGTCGTAATAAGCAGAACAGTGGTAGGAAGTGCAATAAAGCTTTCTTATAGGGTGAGCGGCTTTACTTATGACCTGATGCATATTATCGACTGACACATTAAATCTGGTTTACTTTTAACACTAGACCAGGTGATGTAAATGTATTATGAAATTGATATACAGTATTAAGAAAAAGAGAGATATTTAGAATTACTAGATGCTACCCAGTTTCCTGTGTGCTGTCTTTTCTCCTACCCGACAATGAGTCGCTCACAGATGTTTGCGGTTTCTTAATTACTGTAAGACTCCTTATTACAGTGATGGCAATTATTAAATTATTGTATCGGCGGATTATTTAAACTGAGGAAAAATCCCTGGTAGTGAAGGACTTCAGAATCAATCTCCATTAACTTCTCCAGTACGATGCTATGTTTTTGTATTTTGCCTTTGTTACAGATGATTAAATTCTGTTTAGGAGAGTACTCCTGTAGTCTAGGAAACACTGTTCATACGTATACAGAAACTAACAACGTCTTCAAAAACACACCACCGGAAATAAAGCAAATTTCCTACAAAACTTCAGCAAATGTAGATACTGTATTCAGCCTGGGAATACAATAAAAGGCTGTCAATGAATTCTGTTAACGTAATCAAAATATTGCATAATTTCTACTACTCAAAATGCAATATAATTAATTTTGTTAGACTACGTAAACATAATGAGCTCCTTGGCGGATGTTGGTGACACCCAGAGGATGATGAATGAGTAGCGAGGGGAAACACTGGCCCTGTTTTACTCTTGCCCTCAGCTATGTATTACCATAATGATCTGCTCCCACCGTCCCCACCCCCACCCCCCTACTCCCCCCTCCAACCCCCCCACTGCTTTTCTGCTTTTTTTTTTTTTTTTTTTTCTGCGTCTCCTCTTCCTACTCCTTAGGGTTTCCTCTTTACCTCACCCTTGCTAATAATTTTCTCCTCACTATTTATCCCCCAGTTTTATTTTCAGTAATACTCATATATCTGAGTAATTTGTATTAAACGAATTTTTCTTCTGTATAGTCGAAGAAAGACTTTTCCTCTGATTTATCATATTTATTCTTTTCCACGAGTTATTGTCATCCTTTATTTTTCCAGTTTCCATTGAAAAATTGATGACCTAAAGATTTCATAGACCCTTCTGTATTACCCCGTTTCCTTTGAGATTTCTTTTATCTCACTACAATTCTTCATTTCTTTATTATCTAGTTGTGATGATCCCATATAATCTTTTTCTGTTTAATTCTTTTCTATGCTGGTTGTTCTTTCTCCCTATTGCCACACTCCTCCGCTACGAGTCTGCCAGCAATCCCTCTCCGCTTCTGCCCCTTCTGCCAGTCTAATTCTCTTGGCCCCCCCTTTTCCCCCCTCTATTGGCCCTTTTTATTCATTCTGTCCTTTCCAATTTGCAGACCCTGTTCACGTCCATTTCTATGTACTTTACCCCTTTCCTTACTTCGAATTGCTCACATTCCTTGGTTGCTTTCCAACGTTATTCCGTCATTGTGCTTATTCTAGATGTCTGCATGCATGTAAAACTCTTATTTTCGTGCTTTTCATTTTTTTTCTCGCCTAATGTTTTCATCCTATTTCTTACGATGCTTCAGTAGATGCTTTTAATACAACTAAAGGCATCTGCTATTCTCCCTTGCTATTTACACGGCCTCTCATATCCTTTGCTTTTCTAGCGTTACTTTTTTCCCGTCTTTCATACTTCCTCTTCTTCCCTCCTAAGCCTCTTCTTATTCTTTATCCTCTTTCCCTCTTCCCCAGCACTCTCTCGTCACTCCCCTCCCATTCTATGACACGGGCTCCCTGACAAATTGTGGTGGTCAGTGAAGGGTGGTGGTTGTGGTGATGGTAATGGTGGTAGTGGTAGTGAGGGTTGTAGCTGTGATGATGTTGGAAGGGGGAGTGGTAGTTGTGGTGATGTTGTTGGAAGGGAGGGTGGTGGTTGTGATAGTAATGGTAGTATAGGTTGTGAAGGGGAGTGGTTGTGGTGATTGTCGTGGTGTTAGATAGTGAGTGTGGTGGTTGTGGTGACGTTGGAGAGGAGGGTGATGTTGTGGTGATGCTGGGAGGGAGGGAGTGGTGGTTTTCATATTTTTAATGGATGTAAGTGGTGAAGGTGATGACTGTGGTTGTGATAATGTTGGATGAGAGGATGGTGGTTGTAATGGTAATGGTGGTATGTGGTTAGGGTGTTGGCTGTGGTGACATTACTGGTGATGATGTTGAGAGGGAGGAAGTTGCCAATGATGAGGCTGGAAGGAAGGGTATTGGTTGTCATGATATTGGGTGGAAAAGTTGTGGATGTTGTGATGCTGAATGAGAGAGGGTGGTGTTTGTGGTGATGTTGGATAAGGGTGTGTGATTGTGATGATGCAGGGAGGATAGGCGGTGGTTGCGGTGATGTTGGGTGGAAGGGTGGTGGATGAAGTGATGGTAAGGTTGGCACGTTGTGGTAATGTTGGAAAGGAGAGTGGTAATGATGAATGACGTTGAGATCACTTTTGTTGTTGCTCTGTTTGTTATTGTTGCTTCGACCAGGTTTAGTTGGAAGTGAAATGGGAGAGTATTGTGCACAGTTAATACATTGTCAGTACGGCAAGTAAGTCCCTTTTACTCCTTTCTAATTTATGTATGATTAGTGTGGACAGTCCTTTTTCTCAGAGGTAGGGGTAGGAGGGGTTAGAATCATGAATATAATACTCTAGTCAGGTGTAGTGACTGAGGTTATGATGCTGGTGGTAGTGTTAAGTAATGAGGGTAGTGGTTATGGTAGAGGTTGCTGTGGTAGGCGGTTAGGGTGATGGTTATGGTGATTGTGGTAGTAATAATGAGGGTGATGGTTATCGAAATGGTATGTGGTGAAGCTGGTGTGGAGTTTATAGAGTTGGAAGACGTAAGATTTGTGATGAGTGCGGTAGTGAGAGGTGGTAAAAGTAGTGGTAGGTGGTGTGGGAGTGCTGAAGGCGAAAGTGGTTGTGGTATGTGATGGAGGTGGTAGTGGTAGGCGGTGTTAGGTGGTAGTTAAGGGGCTGGGTGATAGTGGTAGGCGGTGTTAAGTGGTGGTTATGGAGATGGGTATTAGTGGTAGGCGGTGTTAGGTGGTGGATATGGGGATTACGGCGGTGATAGATAGCGTGAGGTGGAGGGTATGGCGGTGGCAGAGAGGAAAGTGGTCATGATGCCTGTAATGGCGGGAGACACTCAGAGCAGTCGTGGTGGTAGGGCATGGCTGATTGCGAGGTCGAAGTTATAGGGAATGGGAAGTGTTGATTAGGTCTTTTTTTCTCGTCGACTATTGGAGGCTTTCTAATGCATCTTGCATATCGATTTATTACTCCTATTTCACCTTTCTAGTTTATAGTTTTTAGAAGTTAGAATAAATCACAGAGAAGTTAAAAATAATGTATCATATGTTGATCTGAATTAGTAAGAAATGTATGATAGGGGGCCTCTAGCTGACGAGATTATGACCCATTTTTAGCACATAACAATGGACGATAAAATATGAATAGTGGCAAGAGAGCAGATGAAAGTGGTAGAACAAATGAATGGAAGAACTGATTTCATTATGCAGAAACTGGTGCTGAACTTCTATAAAGTCAACAGAAGACAAGTTAGCTTATGAAAACTGCTTAAAATGTAATAATAGGTTTGAGAGAACGAGGGGTAATATTGACGCGAATAACTTATGCAGAGTGAAAATGATGAAAAGCCACAGAAAGATGTTGCTCCACATAAAACATTAAATAATTCAGTAACTTTTTAGAAAACTGATATAATTTGTAGCAAGAAGAGGAAGATCACAATACACCAGCCTTTTCATCCCAAGGGCTTTTTTATACTAAGTTCTTTCTGCCTATAGACGATTTACTCACCCCAGGAGAAACTATTCGAATGGTAGGAGATACACTGAGTAAAAAAAAATCATCTGAAGGGAGCAAAAACAAAAAATTAATAAGTCCTTGTTGTGAAGGGATTTAATCTGTAGATATAAGATAATGTTAACTGTCCGATGATTAAGTATTTTCAGTTACTTTCCTTACGTCTGGATAACTCAATTCAGCTTGGGACTTTTCGAATGAGAGGGATTTCATACAGACTTAATAAATTTCTTTACTAGGGGGTTGTCCTAAACTGACTAAAATCGTCTGGTAGCAGCAAGAGTATAATCAAACGACGTCCTGGCAATGAAAGGGTTAATAATTTTTTAGGAAGATTTCGGTATACTGAATCCTGGCGAGAGAATACCGCAGATTACCTGGTGACGCCTTATCCCCTTCGGTCCAAACATGCCTCTTTTTTATTATATTTTTTGCTATATCCAGCCAGTTAAATTTGTAAGAACTATAAAAACTAGAGGGATTATATTTAGCCTTCATTAAACCCATTTTTTCCGAATTCCCCCATCCAAGTTGACAGACTCGTACGAAATAGCAGAATAAACTAAACATGACATCCAATTCAAGGGCCTGTGCAATTGATTAGGTTGTATTATTCACCATTTTTGATATATCAGAACGTTTCTATTTTAACAATTAATAGCAATTTACTCTTCCTAAAATACCTTAACCTCTTCACCACAGAGCTGAGATTTTAGGCTATTCTCGAGCTGACCAAACGAGTTAATCTGATCCAGGTGACTCCCAGGTATTGACGGGGTTAATAAAAGGTATATCCAATCGTCCTTAATATAAAAGTCTCTCCTAAGCTGAATATCACTGTCCAGTGTTAGCAAGAATAAAACTAAAAATACATCAATGAGAAAGAGTAAGTAGCTCTCAGGTATGCTACTGATGCACACGGTATCAGTTCCATAACAACATGAATGGAAAAACATAGGGATATTAACGATTAGCATGCAAAATAAACCGCTAAAAAACAGCTATGAAGATTACCATGCCAACAAGAATAAGGGTCTTTGCTGGTGATGCTTTGTTTATGCCATTTCAACGTCATGTTTTTCTTTTATCTACGTTTTTATTGTAATTATCTCCAGCGTTCAGTATATAAATGTACGATTCTTTGTGGAAAATAAAGATAATGGGGAAAAGAGAGAGAGAGAGAGAGAGAGAGAGAGAGAGAGAGAGAGAGAG
>JAGKTI010040666.1:0-10366 GCA_018397915.1 Birgus latro
GACTTGACATTAAAGACAATTTGATTCAGTTGAGTAGAGCCTTTAGTGAAGAAGTTCATTAAGACAATATTCAAGCCTCACATTTTAAAAAGGCTCCTCTGCAACACAGGAGACAATTCAAATCGCTGAGTGGTAATCATCTAACCCAGAGATTCTTAACCTTCTCTGACTAAGACCCCTGACCAGCATACGAGGCAAAGTTTGTGATCGATAACTTCTGATATTATTATCATCTACTCCAGCATCATATATAGGTTATGTAACATTATGATGAAATATTTGTCCGACAATAAAACGTTCTTATCACGAGCATGCTTTAACAGATGGCTGACCTAAAACTACAAAATAGTAGCCTATTATGCAGGAACTATTTACGTGCTATACATTTCCTTTCTTTGATGCTACACTTTGCACAATACACACACTACAGTTTATATTTGAGGTTTCCTCTATTGCCCATTGTGGAGACGACCCTGAGCTTGCTTACTGTAGTTTATTGCCTTCTGTGATTCCTTCTCTCTTTTCCGAGCACTTGACGAATTGGATGTCATTCCTTCACCCATACACATCAAATGTGGCACACGTGTGACTAGATTCATTACTTTACAACACTGTATGATTATTTATTTATTTATTTATTTATTTATTTTTATTTTTTAAATTTCAGGAGCAAAGCGTCGAACCTTACGAATGTACAAATTATAAAAGCGTTGGTGAGCAAATTTGAAGGAGGGAGGAGGCGAGGTAGGCCAAGAAGAAGATGGAGAGATATGGTGGACGAGTGTGTGAGGAAGAGAGGTTTGGAAGTGGGTGAGGCTAGGTAACTGACAAGAGATCGATCAGGCTGGATGAATGTTGTGATAAGAAGTGCATGATCAGAGATTTTGGCACCCTTTTTTAACGTGCAGCGTCCGGATTGACTCTATCGGATACATTTGTGTGAAGCTACAAAACCTGGTGAATGTTTTTAGCGTATCTGATAGAGCCAGGATTCTGGGGGCTTCAGTGATGAGTGAATGGAAGCGTGGCCTATTGGATTGGGCAAATTTGGGCTGTCTGGACGTTGCTACTCCTCACCCTGCCCTAGGGTGGGAGAGGAGGTCCGGATAATGTTGATGTTGATGATGAATCATTTGATTTACTGGATTTTTCGAAAGCGGTCAATATGTCCTTAAGAAATTTTGTTAAGACCATCCTACATTCCCATGGAACAACTGAAACGCACACACACTCACACACACACACACGTCTTCTTCATTCGCTTATTCATAGTACAATATTATGCTTTATATACTACTTCGCTTGGCAGCCAAATTCTGACGATCTTAAATAATTTCAAATCATCTTGATCCACATGTTAATAGAACTATGGTTTATATACGTCTCAGCTTGCCCTCTAGACTGTTACAGTCTTAGGAATAATTTTCAATGTTGAGCATTTGAAGCGTTTAGTCGCATGACAAATTTACTCATGGATGGGTAAATCAACCCGTTAAATCATGAAAATGTAAACTGAATCAGTTCTGTAGATCTGCGAACCTTCACTGTGGCCACTTTTTTATTAAAACGGAGATTTGGAGAGTCGCTGGACATAACAGCCCACCTACGTGATAAGGCTTAGCGACTTAATTTTGGGTCACGACCCATGGTTTAAGAACAACTGGCGAAGACTGTAGGGTGATGTGGAGGCAGCTATATTTCCCATGTAGACTGAGTGGACTGACACAAATGCAGTTTTCGTCCAACAATCAAACCTTGAAACGTTTCACCGCGCTTTGCTTTTGCAGGGCGCTTTCAACTGCAGTAGAACATTAGTTTGTTTCATGGCATGGCGGTGGAGGCGGTGAAATGCGTGCAGTTTATATGTAGGCTCGGCCACAGACCGCATTAACTAAACAACAATTCCTTTGATAATGAAATGCATTTTTCATTTTCACAACAATCACACAATTCATACATCCTTGGGAGGAACTCCCATTCCTGTGACATCTAGTCTCTATATAAGTGTCGGGAAGCCGACATGCATCCCCTCGGGCAGATGTAAGACTCACAGCTGTTACAGGTGTGCAGGTGACACCGCCTGCCGGACGTGAGTTTAGGATGAAACGCGGACAGGGGGGAAAGAGTAGGGGTTCGATGGATTCTGTGTACAGCTGTGGGCAATAGGGAGATGGAATAAGGAAGAGAGGTTGAGAGAAAGAGATAACTGGAGGAAGGAGGAGGAAGAGAGAGAGAGGGGTAGTGCAGGTGGCGTTGGTCAATTTGTTTATGCACAAAACTGCTGGCTGGGCGTTATCCGATCGTGGGAGCGTGCGCTGAGTCTGCAGTTCTGGTCTGGCTCGGCGACGGGTGAAGCGGGTGAGATGTGGGTGACGGCGTTGGGTGAGTGGGTGAAGTCATCACCCACCACACCCCACATGACCCGCTGGCGAACATCGGCAACTTTCTGAGGCCAGATAGGGCTAGAGAGTTCAGTTCAGACTAGAGCCTGGAGGAGAGTCCTAGTGAACGGAGGCAGCCCGACGTGCTTGGTGCAGAGACGTCGCTGTATAGCCAACGTAAAGTTCCAGGGAGTCAGCAATGCGAGCACTACTGGTAGTAAGTGAAAGTACATGCTTTGTGACCGCGGGTACAACCGACTAGCAGTGCTATTTTATTTGTCTGTCGTCTGGGAAACAGTGTAAGGACTCCTAGTTTAGAAACGGAAGGAGTTAAGATTTTAAATGTTTAAGTGTGTTTTTCTTATACTGATGTAACAGTGATTTCATATATATGAGTGAGTTAAAGAGTGCTATATATATATAACAGCACTAGTGATTTTTTACAAGACTGGCTTTGCTTTATAGTGTTAGTATTCAAGTGACTTAAGAGTAGACGTGTATGTGCGGTTTTTTGGCACATTTGCACGTGAAGTGAAATGAGGTGGGAATTACCTCAGAGTTATTTGTAGATTTTTGTAAATACTATTTTGTAATTAAAGCCTAGAAAAGCCATATTACTTTTTCACTTCTTCCAGTTCCCAGTTCTAAGGACATGTGTGTAGTGGCGTGTTAGTGAAGTCCCCCATGTCGCGCGTTGCCAGTGTCGAGGCGGATTTTGACCACGTTACCATTCACTATTAAATACGGGAGAATATATTCCCGAGAAATACCGTAACGACACCTGGGTAGCGGTGCGACATAAGTTTTAATATCTTAATGGTACTTAGTTCAGCTGAGAAAAACCGCACCGTATTGAAGGGGATATTGCAATCATTCCATCGTAATTAAAAACACAACAATCTCCTCCACTCTCGTAGTCTATTTATCTATCTATTGCCAGACGCCTCAATCCCGCACGGTGTGGCCACAAACAAATCGCCATGTCGCTCTGTCCCCCGCCATTTCACTACCCCGCTCCCAACTCACACCCCCCTCTCTCATGTACCTCTCCACTCCATCCCTCCATCTCATCCTCGGCCTCCCCCTTCCCCTCGCCCCCTCCTCGTCACTCACATACACTCTCCTCGTCAATCTTTCACTCTCCATCCTCTCCACATGCCCAAACCACCTTAACGTGTTTCTCCTAACGCTTCCCATCACGTCCTCAACCACACCACAACGCTCCTTCACTTCCTCATTTGTTAGTCTGTCTCTCCATGTGACTCCACATGCTCCTCTCAAATAACTCATTTCCACTGCTCTTACTCTTGCCTTCTGTCCCTCAAACAGGGTCCAAGCTTCACTTCCATGCGTTAGAGTTGGTATCACAAAACTGTCATGTAGTAGCTTTTTCACTTCCATGCTCACTTCCCTGTTTCTTATCACTGCTTTCAAGGAATCAGCAACCTTTCTTCCCTGTTGCACCCTATCAAGCACTTCACCCTCTAAACTTCCATCCTTACTTATCACACTACCCACGTATTTAAATGCACTCATATTATCCATTTCCTCCTCATCCAGCCTCACTGTACATTCACTAACTTCACTTCTCTCGAAGACCATAACTTTACGCTTCCCTACATTCACCTTTAGATTCCTTTTCTTACACACTCTCCTAAACTCATCCACCAAGCCTTGCAGCTCCCCTACGTCTTCACTTAACAACAAAATATCATCTCCAAACAGCAGTACAGGAAGTTTCCAAACACTCCTCTCTCACTAGGGCCGCCCCAACATCCACTGCCCTACCTTGTATCTCTTTTATAACCCCATCCATATACAGATTGAACAGCCGTGGAAACATGACACATTCTTGTTTCAATCCGACCTTCAAATAGAAAAATTCACTCAGTTCGCTATCCACACGCACTGCAGCCTTGGCACCCTCATACATACTCTTCTTGGCCTTCAACAACTTCCCATCTACTCCATATATTCTTAATACTTTCCACAGTCTTTGTCTATCCACCCTGTCATATGCTTTCTCCAAATCCATGAAGGCTGCATACAGCTTCCTTCCCTTCTCTAGAAACTTTTCCACTAAAGATCTAAGAATGAATATCTGATCTACACAACCTCTTCCCTTCCTAAATCCTCCCTATTCTTCTCCAACTAATTCCTCTGTTATTTCCCTAACTCTGTCATAAGTATCCTACCATATACTTTTCCTATTACACTAAGAAGACAAATGCCCCTTTGATTACCACACACTTCTTTTTCCAATTTTCCATTTTAACTTTCTTCATTGCTTCCACAACTTCCATCGTAATGATTTCTTCCTCTCTTCTCACATCCCTCCTTCTCTCAGTCATTCCCCAGCCACTTATACTTGCATTACTTTCATTCTCCATGTTCAGTAGTTCCCTAAATTGTTCTCTCCATCTGCTCACTTTTTCTCCATTCGCCACTAGTAATCTCCCATTTTCATCTTTCATTTCCCAGCTAACTTTTTTGGCACTCTGTTTAACTTTCTTTACCTGTTTCCAGAACATTTTCTTACATTCCCTCCACTTTACACTCAAATTCCTTCAGAAATCCTCATCCACTCTCTTTTAAGTCTCTCTTACTAATCCTTTCACTTCTCTCTTCCTCTCTACATATAATTCTCTCCTCCGTGTCTAAACTTCCTACATGCCTCTGCTTCCCATCCACTCATGATATGCTTCCTTCTTTTGAGCCGCAGCCTGTCTCACTTCTTCATTCCACCATGCTCTTCCTTGCACCCCCTCTCGTCTCATCTTCACCCCACACACCACTTCACATGCTGCACAGATTTCTCCTGAGAATATATTGCGCACACCTTCCACCTCCCCGATCTGCTCCAGATCATACAGTATTTACCCAATCGCTCCTCCGCTTCCCTCTTATATTCTGTCTTTTCCATTATTATTGTTTTCATTATTATTATTATTATTATTATTTTGTTATTATCATTATTACTATTTGTGTGTGTGTGTGTGTGTGTGTGTGTGTGTGTGTGTGTGTGTGTATGTATGTGTGTGTGTATCTGTTCCCATTATATTTCATGCACGGTTTCAGCTATTAACATGAAACCTTCAGAGTACCAAGATTTGGCCTAAATCTTGGACTTGGCCAACAGCATAGTCTGGCGGGCGATGAGCTCTCGGCTCCAGAATACTTTTCTTTCATCTTACACTGTTTTAGAATATAGTAAACATAGTTAACTTGGATTCACGAATCAGGTATTCCAGTTTTACTCTTATATGGACTAAATTTTCCATCTGTCTATGTTGATTGCCGAGTTGTAATAGGAGTTTAGCATCAATATAATGGTGATATTCACGAAAAAATACTGTGCAAAGAATGTAGAGTTCTTGAGTGATTTTTCTGCCACTGAAATACGCAAATTATGTATAAAAATTAATATTTGGGTTTAAGTTAGTGTAAAAAGAGCATAGTGTTGATTATAATTATCCCAGTTTTATTCGAGAGCCATGATCTGTTTAAATGTCCGGTTGTAGGTCTAGCTAAAAAGAAAGGACTGAATACACAAATTACACTGGATGGCTCAGGTCCACCCTATCCCCTCCTCCACTCTGCCCATGTCTGCCCTTACTTCAGGTCACCTTTCCTCTCCTGACCCGTTACTCCCATCCCTACCACCCCTCTGCCCCACTGTGGCTTACTGACAGCAAGGGCATAACTAGGCACAAAAAGACAGGTAAGTGGATGATCATTACTTATCGCGACTATACAGGCAACAAATGCAAGAGACCTTGGACGCGGTGCAGATGACCTATAGCACAAAATTTCTTCAGGAATGATATACTGGTTCTTGAGGTTGGTCATCCTTCCAGCTACTTTTATTATCAGCAACGCCAAAGGCTTAGGTAGTATGATCAAGTCAGTGCCTGTCCGTTTGTCTGTCTACGGGTACTAACACAATATCTCTTCCGTGGCTGATCAGATGACGACCAAAACTGGGTCTGGGAAGAAGTGATCTGATTAAGGTCAAAGGTGATGGGTTAGGGATACTTTCGGGGTGCGGCATTATATCATGAATATCTGATTCTGTTTGGATCAAAAGTACAATATATGTGTGGGTACAGGAAGGAGTGATTCAGTTGAAGTGCAGAACGATCAGAGGTGAAAGTCACGAATCAAGGTCAAATTTCAGGCACGATGTAGATGTGTTAAGTTAATGTATTTTATGGCATGGGCTGTGTAACTTTAAATTATATATTACAAATAGATAACAAGATAACTTTTAAAAGAACATGATATAAAATAATAAATGTGATTTAGCGTAAAAGAGCTTGGCTTCCAAAAATAGAGAAGATGTAAGTTTCCAAATGTGAAACGGGCAGCTGCAGAAAGAAGAATGCACCAGATATATTGTACCCTTCAAGGACAAAGAATAAGCTGGAAATTCATAAATCCAATACTCTGTAAGTGAGCAGGGAACAAGATATTATCTCGTAGAAATTCGAACAACAGGATACCATAGTAAAGGGTAACGAGTATGCTTATAGCTACCTATCAGTAGAAAATTCATGAGGGAAGAGGACTTTAGCTTATATATGGAATTTGTTAGTATATATAAAGACGAATATAACCATATGAACGCCAGAACAGAAACCAGACATCAGTACATGTTGATGAAACCAGGAGCAACACACAAGATATATATTCCTGTGTGGATAATCAACTGCTTTTCGTCGTGCCTCAGTTCCGTTCCGCCTGGAAATTTGTATTCTGCCTAACAATTTCGCCGCTCGTTGAATATCCCGGGTTTATGAAATATTGTTTCCAGCCATGCATCACCCCGGTGAAGGATATCCAAGGGTTCATCAGTTATTATGTAACGTAGCAACAGAATTTATCGCATGTACGCTATTGGAATCACGTTCTACTAATAACGGTATTCATAGCATCTACGCAGGTCACGCAAGCAATTACATCAGAATGTAGGGACGAGTTAACCTCTCTAATACTGTAATTATTTTATTACATTAAAACTACCATCAGATGATATTTTGAAGCTTAATATAAAAAGTAGTGAAATACTTAGCCTATACGGCAAAAGTGATGCATTGAAAAACATTTTCATTTTGTCCTATTCTATTTATTTTTTTTATTTTATTTTTAGGTATGTAATAATCCTTTTAATAAGCTGATATCTATTTATTTACTTTACTCCTGTTGTCTTTAAACGATTATATTAAACTATGCACGTAATTTCCGAAACAGAGGGTTATTCACTTCAATAGTTAACCATTGCACTGTCAGAGTACTCTAATATGAGTTTAATCGTCAGTTTGTGAAAAAAAAAACTTTAAAAAATCATTTAACTGAAATGGTTTTTACAACAGACAGCCGTGCACAAACAGCAAAACTGAACTATGGGATAAGTCGCCCGCAACACACCTACAAGCAAGACTTGCATCTGAAGAGCTCCAATAATATAGCCATGACCCACATTTACCTGTACTCCCTTCACGCCACCCACCTGTCACCCTACCTCTGACCTTAACATCCCAGGTAGGAGAGGTGATAGCTGACAAACTACCAGCACAGTTTTGTGATTTTCACACTTCAGCTTCATTGATTTTTAGATGCGGGAACATCTCCCCCAGCGGCCTGGTTTGTAAATTAAAGTGATTCAGTCTAGCAAAGCCCTATATGGTGCTTCATTTTAGTTCCCAAAGTATTTTCACAGGCAATTTGTTTCACTGTTGCGAAGCTCCATATCGTACTTCACTGTAATTCCCCAAGGATTTTCATAGTAGGATATAATTTATTCAGAGGAAGTCCTCTTAGGTGCTTCACTCTAGTAAAGCTTCAAATCAATATGCCAGGCTACTTATGTATTTGTTTCTTGCTTAGCCTACAAGGACAAGGAGGGCCGAGACCCTCGGAAGTATCACTACTACGTCACTTTGTTCATGCAGTATGGCTTTATATATCTACTTACCTGTATTTTGCATGTAATATCGCGTAACACAGGAAAATAGGTAGTGTCCACTGTGGAGGTGGTGTATTCGTAATAAATGCGGTCACTCACCTACCACAACCCTCACACATACACACACACACACACACACACACACACACACACACACACACACACAGTTTTTTATTTATGCAAGGAAGAAGGAACCAAGGGCCATGGGCCCGCATACTGTTCCTTCCAAGAAAAAGTAAAAACAATACAAAAGAGAGCCAAATTCAAGATCCATTCATTTCGAGATGCCTGGACACACTGCGTTTGAAAGATTGGAGATCATAGGAAGCAGGGAATACAGACAGAGGAAGACATTTCCAGAGTTGACCAGTCGCATAAATGAAGGACTGGGAGTAACGGTTAACTCTTGCATTAGAGAGTTCGACAGAAAAGGGATGAGAGTTTGTTGCTAGACGGGTACTACGTGCCCGTCGTAGAGGTGGAGGGATGCAAGCAGACAGTTCAGAGGAACAGTGACCATTGAAGTAGCGATAGAAGAGAGATAAAGATGCAACAGTGCGGCGAAGAGACAAAGGTTGAAGGGAATCAGTAAGAGGAGGAGAGTTAATGAGACGAAAAGCCTTTGACTCCACCCTATTGAGAAGAACCGCATGTGGAGAGCCTCCCCACACATGAGAGTTGTACTCCATACACGGGCGAATAAAACTCGTGTACAAGGTCAACATCTGTGCAGGGGTAAAGAAAGCTCGGAGTCGGGCCAGCACACCTAATCTCTTGGAAGCAGATTTCACAAGAGATGTAATATGTTCTTTCCAAGACAAATCCCGAGAGAATGAAACCCGTAGCATGTTCAAGGATGATGCAGGACTGAGCTGGACATTATTAAACATTAGTGGGTAATCCAGAGGAAGATTTTGTTGGGTTGATAAATGTAAGAACTGAATTTTTGATGCATTGAAAATAACAAGATTATTTTTACCCCAATCAGAGATATGAGCCAAGTCAGACATTAGGTGTGCCATAGCCTCATCCCTTGTTTGCTGAAGTAACTGCTGAGATGGACGTTGCGGAAATCGAATGGAAAGGTGAAGGGTGGAATCATCAGCATATGAGTGGATAGGGTNATTGAGAAGAGCTGCATGTGGAGAGCCTCCCCACACATGAGAGTTGTACTCCATACACGGGCGAATAAAACCCGTGTACAAGGTCAACAACTGCGCAGGGGTAAAGAAAGTACGGAATCGGCTTAGCACACCTAATCTCTTGGAAGCAGATTTCACAAGAGATGTAATATGTTCTTTCCAAGACAAATCCTGAGAGAATGAAACCCCAAGCATGTTCAAGGATGATGCAGGACATAACTGTTCATTATTAAACATTAGTGGGTAATCCTGAGGAAGATTTTGTCGGGTTGATAAGTGTAAAAACTGAGTTTTTGATGCATTGAAAATAACAAGATTATTTTTACCCCAGTCAGAGATACGAGCCAAATCAGACATTAGGTGTGCCATAGCCTCATCCCTCTTTTGTTGAAGCAACTGCTGAGATGGACGTTGCGGGAACCGAATGGAAAGGTGAAGGGTGGAATCATCAGCATATGAGTGGATAGGGTTAGATGTACAGCTTAGAAGGTCATTGATGAATAAAAGGAAGAGAGTAGGTGATAGGACAGAACCCTGAGGAACACCACTGTTGATAGGTCTAGGAGAGGAACGATGGCCGTCTACAACAGCAGCTATAGAACGACCAGAAAGGAAGCTAGAGATGAAGGCACAGATAGAAGGATAGAAACCGTAGGAGGGCAGTTTGGAAATTAAAGATTTATGCCAGACTCGATCGAAAGCCTTTGAGATGTCAAGTGCAATGACAAAGCTTTCGCCAAAGTCCCGAAGGGAGGATGACCAAGAGTCTGAAAGGCAGGTGAGAAGATCGCCAGTGGAGCGTCCCTGACGGAACCCATACTGACGATCAGAAAGAAGGTTGTGACAGGAAAGATGCTTTAAAATTTTTCTGTTAAGAA
>JAGKTI010040667.1:0-10366 GCA_018397915.1 Birgus latro
CGGCCTGTGGACCCTCCAAAGAAACGCCGCCTGTGGCACTTTGGAGCTGCAGATTGGGAGGCCCTCAGGCAGTACTTCTTTGATTTTCCATGGAATGATTATTGCTTCCTAGGCCGGGAGCCATCTGAGTGTGCCTTGTGCGTTTCAGAGGTTATTCTCTCGGGCATGGAAGCATTCATTCCTTTCTCATATCCTCTGACTAATGCAAGAAAGCCTTGGTTTAATCACGCTTGTTCTAATGCTGTCCACAGCAAGGAGAGGGCCTATAAGAGGTACCGGAGCCAACCCACCCCTTAATCACACCATTTATATATTTCTGCCCGGAATCGTGCTAAGTCTGTTCTTCGCTCTGCTAAAAACAATTTCATCCGTGGTAAATGTTCCCAACTCTCCAACTCGAACTCTTCTCGCTCCTTCTGGCACCTTGCCACAAACCTTTCTAACAACTTTACCTCATCATCCTTCCCTCCTCTTTTCTACTCTGATGGCTCTGTAGCTATTTCTTCTACTGATAAAGCAGATCTCTTTGCTCAGACTATCTCCTCCAATTCCACCTTAGACGATTCCGGTGCTATTCCTCCATCACTTCCCCCCTCTGACTTCCTCCTGACTGACATTAAAATTTCTTCAGCTGATGTGTTTTCTGCCATCACAGGCCTCAATACTAAAAGGCATGTGGTCCTGATGGAGTCCCTCCTGTTGTCCTCAAAAACTGTGCTTCTGTGCTTACACCCAGCCTAGGTAAACTCTTTCGCCTTTGTCTCTCAACTTGTACCTTTCCTTCTTGCTGGAAGTTTGCTCTCATTCAGCCAGTCCCAAAGAAGGGTGACCATTCCCAACCCTCTAACTATCGTCCAATTGCTTTAACATCCTGTGTATCAAAAGTTTTCGAGTGAATTCTTAACAGAAAAATTTTAAAGCACCTTTCCTGTCACAACCTTCTTTCTGATCGTCAGTATGGGTTCCGTCAGGGACGCCCCACTGGCGATCTTCTCACCTACCTTTCAGACTCTTGGTCATCCTCCTTTCGGAAGTTTGGCGAAAGCTTTGTCATTGCACTTGACATCTCAAAGGCTTTCGATCGAGTCTGGCATAAATCTCTAATTTCCAAACTGCCCTCCTACGGTTTCTATCCTTCTATCTGTGCCTTCATCTCTAGCTTCCTTTCTGGTCGTTCTATAGCCACTGTTGTAGACGGCCATCGTTCCTCTCCTAGACCTATCAACAGTGGTGTTCCTCAGGGTTCTGTCCTATCACCTACTCTCTTCCTTTTATTCATCAATGACCTTCTAAGCTGTACGTCTAACCCTATCCACTCATATGCTGATGATTCCACCCTTCACCTTTCCATTCGGTTCCTGCAACGTCCATCTCAGCAGTTACTTCAACAAAAAAGGGATGAGGCTATGGCACACCTAATGTCTGATTTGGCTCGTATCTCTGATTGGGGTAAAAATAATCTAGTTATTTTTAATGCATCCAAAACTTAGTTCTTACACTTACCAATCCCACAAAATCTTCCTCAGGAATACCCACTAATGTTTAATAATGAACACTTATGTCCTGCATCATCCTTGAACATGCTTGGGGTTTCATTCTCTCGGGATTTGTCTTGGAAAGAACACATTACATCTCTTGTGAAATCTGCTTCCAAGAGATTAGGTGTGCTAAGCCGATTCCGAACTTTCTTTACCCCTGCACAGTTGTTGACCTTGTACACGGGTTTTATTCGCCCGTGTATGGAGTACAACTCTCATGTGTGGGGAGGCTCCCCACATGCAGCTCTTCTCAATAGGGTGGAGTCAAAGGCTTTTCGTCTCATTAACTCTCCTCCTCTTACTGATTCCCTTCAACCTTTGTCTCTTCGCCGCACTGTTGCTTCTTTATCTCTCTTCTGTCGCTACTTCAATGGTCACTGTTCCTCTGAACTGTCTGCTTGCATCCCTCCACCTCTACGACGGGCACGTAGTACCCGTCTAGCAACAAACTCTCATCCCTTTTCTGCCCAGCTCTCTGATGCAAGAGTTAACCGTTACTCCCAGTCTTTCATTTATGCAACTGGTCAACTCTGGAACTGTCTTCCTCTGTCTGTATTTCCTACTTCCTATGATCTCCAGTCTTTCAAACGCAGTGTGTCCAGGCATCTCGAATTGAACGGATCTTGAATTTGGCTCTCTTTTGTACTGTTTTTGCTTTTTCTTGGAAGGAACAGTATGCAGGCCTGTGGCCTTTGGTTCCTTCCTCCTTGCATAAAAAAAAAAAAAAAAAATCAGTTGGCTTTTCATTGAGTGATAGGCCTAATGGTTTCCTGTTTGCCAGGAAACCATTTACAATGCTGGGTGGTAACCATATAACTAACCCACACGTGTTCCCTACGTGTCAGCAAGTGGGTTGGTTGTGGGTTAGTGCCCCTCCCCATAAAACAACTAACTTTAAGACAAATGGCCACCCTTACAGGAATATGGTTTGTGGCTAGAGATAGGTAGATAAATATTTCACAGACGTCTACCAGTAGCTGGCCATATTTTTGTGTGTCCGACTCTGAGCATAGGCTTCACAGTGTGCTATCAAGGCCAGCAGTCCTACATACCATACACCTCTACATATCACCACTTCGACGCTAACAACCACCATCCATAGTGAATACAGGCTAGGGCTGTCTCATACAGGACTGGTGTATTGGTATTAGCGAGGATATTTTTACGACATGTCGGCAGGTCTTCTGGTAGATCAGTAAAGCTTGATTTAACGAAATTCAAATCCTTAAACTGTTCCCTGCCCCAGCGAGGATTTGAACCTGGGACCGGTAGGACTGCAAGCCACCTCTTTAACGATTGAGCCACCACCTCCCCCAAGTCACCTTTTGGCGAGGAGAAAATACATAGCCTTCAAATCCCAGTAAACTACAAAATAAGTAAATCTCACTTAAATGAACAAAAAAGCACGTTGTGATCAATCATTGTCTTTCATTGTCACCATTGTGAATGTTTAAAAACAGACCAACGAACGTTGCCGTGCTTACCCGAACTCAAGCCCGAACATTCCCGAGATGGTTTGCTTACAAACGGAAGCATGTGCTCGCTCAAGAAATAAAGTTTGCATTTTTTTTTTCTCTCCCCCTCAATATATGTCACAATCCTGTGGAGTTTCATACAGTCATCAGCAGTCACACAAACTGGTAATACAGTTATATCTGACTGCCTGATGTTGATTGTTTGTGATTATTATATTTCATTGTTTTTAATTGATGTTTTATTTTGTTTTTGTTTTAGTTTTGTATTTTAGTTTTGCTGTTGCATAAGAATTCCAAATTATTTTGTACATAGAGCACTCTCATCTTAAATGTCAGGACCAACTTGCCTAACCCCGGGCTCCTACGCTCCTCTGTGTGGCGAAATAGGATTGGATAATGGATGGATGGATAGTATTAGCAGCGGTTCTTATTATTTTATTCCAGATGAAATGGAGAAGACAGATGTTTTGTATCTAGTCATTTATTTTGTTTTATTCTGAGATAGTTTAGGTATAAAATGCTGCAATATTTCATTGCTACAGTATTTAATTGTATTTTGTTTTTGGTCTTGTTTGTTATTGTAGTTTTGCTGTTGCATAAGAACTCCAGATTACTTTGTAGTATTAGCCAGTAGTTCATTGTGTTATTCTAGTTAAAATGGAGATGTTTTTATTTTTCATTGTGCAGTAAAAGGAGTTTTGTTATTTAATTATTTCTTCAAGTTCTTGTTACATGTTATACACCTTGTGGCCACCATTAATAATCAGCAATACACAAGCAACATACCACATTATATGATTCTAATCATCACAATGTGTTAATAAATAAATATATTTAATAAATATATATATTGCTCGTAAAATATTTTGGCTCTTAGTCAATTTGGCTGCTAAAAATTTATTTGGCTTGTAAATCTGAAACCTTAGGAGCCAGATGGCTCGCAACCATCGGCAGTTAGCAAGATCGCTGATATAAAAACATCTGTCTGTTTACAGTATCTGTCTATTGCCCGATGCCCTAATCCCGCGGTGGCTGCAGACAAAACACCTTAAAGTTGCTCCGTCACCCACCATTTGACTGCCCTCCCCCCAGCTCATGCCCCCTTCCCTCATATACCTCTCAACATGAATATGGTAATGATTTTTGGATACCAGAATACCTACAGTTGGTATAGGGTGTGTGCTTTGTGCCAGTGCACTGTATTATGTTGCCCAGTCCAGATAAAGACTGTATAGCTTTCTCTTTGCATCACCCTTGTTGGCTAAGCATTTTATTTATAATGGTGAGGTGAATGTCTTGGATAATGTTGCAAGGGGTAGACCGAGGAAGACTTGGGAAGAGATCATAAAGTGTGACCTCACAAACAAGAGACTGATCAGAGAGGCTGCTGGATATTGAGCAGTGTGGAGAGAGCAAGAATTTAGTTATCATTCTGCATTACCTGCATATTATTCAAAATGTGTGTGTGTGTGTGTATTTACCTAATTGTATTTACCTAATTGTGATATACAGTACATCACTTTCATCTTAAATGTTAGGACCAACTTGCCTAGCCCCGGGCTCCTACGCTCCTCTGTGGGGCGACATAGGATTGGATGATGGATGGATGGATGTGATATACAGGAAATGAGCTACGCTTATGGGATCCTGTCTGTTTCTCAGTACGGCAAATTTTGCTTTAAACGCGTTAAGTTTTTAGACTGGATGATCTCTGTCCAGGCTATTCCACAGGTCTGTGCATATATAAGGAAAGCTATATTTCTTGATGTCCTTCAAGCAGCTTGGCTTCTTTAGTTTCATTCCGTGTCCTCATCCTCTTGTTACTCTCTCATCCGACGCAAACGGATTTTCTCTGTCAATTTTATCTACTCCCATCATGGTCTTGAACACTGCAATTATGTGTGTGTGGGTGGTTATTTTACATTAACAAGTGTAAATGCAGTGGTTGCACACCAAAATTGCTCTTCTTTCAAGGGATAGGGAGTTGAGGGATGTTTGTATAGCCAGGGAGTGGACTTGCTACAGCTTCCTTTCAGGAGTTAGGGAGGGAATTGAGGGATGTTCGTATAATCAGGGTAGTTAGTATAATCAGGGAGTGTAGCCAGCTAATTATGTGAGTGCCACTAATCAGAGGCATCAGTTTATAGTCCCTAGGTGTATTTAACAGACAGAAACCATGAATTGGGGTCACAGACTTTAAGTAAGGCACTGACATGAGTTTTGTTTTAATTATGATAGTTCTTTCACCCCTTGATCTGGCCAATATTTTCAGCCTCTTGTGGCTTTATTTCATTCAGCTCAGTGACAGAAAAAAGTGTTATGACTCAAAATCCTTTCCATGGCGTTCCTTTGTGCATAGCGTCACATCGTACTGTTTCAACTTAGTGTTAGGGTGATTTCCAATTTTATACCAAGTTTGTAGAAGAAGCAGTAGTAGTTGCAGCCCCTAGTTCATTGAGCAACTTGAACCCAGTGGACTGCAGGTGGAAGTTGCTCTTCTGCAGTCCACCAGTTATATTAGTGCCACCCCACCCCCAACCTTGCAAGATCTTGTTGTCTTCAGAGAATGTTATGGAAGCTAATGAGAGACTGAAAAGGTTAATGTATAATTTTTATTTACAGGTTGTAGTTGACTCAGCCGTGGAGAAAAAGCTTACCATTTCATCGTATATAAAGGCTTCAATATGCTTCCCTGTGTCAGCCTTGGTCACCTAATGAAAACCTTCCATGCTGCTTGATCTCTGGCAGTCACCCTGGCAATTACCTCCACTGTCTAGTAAGTACCTGAATGTGGTTGCATTTTGTTCTAGACTAAATCTGGTGGTTTGCAGGGTGACGTTGCCCTTCTCCTGCAGTCCACCATCCTCCTCTGGGGGTTTAGGAAGTTTGGAATGTTTGTCTGTTGATATCACTGCATGAAGAGATTCCTTGTCAGTACCAGACTGGTTTTATACTCCAATATGGTGCACATTAGTTCACTTTATCATATTTTTCTCATGTCCTGCATTCTGAACTCAACCTTACCCTGTCCTTGGATGGGAAAAGAGGTAGGGATGATGGTTTTTCTTACACTTAATAATAACCTGCAAATGATTACCACCATTTTCACCCCTCTGTTTCCTAGACTCATCAGCTTCCATACCTTGTCTGTGGCCACCGTTTAGAGGATTGTGTCTGGCTGTAGATAGAGAATTAGATAGGTTCTTGTCCTACCATGCCTCCTCCCACCTTTAAACTCAGTGTATCATTTTCACCATCATATCTGCATCCATTATCTCTATATGATCATTTCTGTCTAATGTCACACCCTTTAACACTTACCTACATCACCAGGTTTACTCACTTCGTATATAATTTTTACCTTAGTGGTTGGCTGCTCTATGAACTGTCTCAGCTCCTTTCATTTTAAAAAACTGACATTTCATCATTGTTATAAGAATTGTAGCAGCCTCAGACTTGATAGTGTGTACTGTGGTGCTGTGTTTAGGAATTGAATTGGTGGATAGCTTAAGAATAGATAAGAACTTAAAGGCAGATGATTTTTTTGTCTCAGTAGGAACAGTAAATTGGTCAGGTAATGGAAAGATACACTTGGTGAGCAGTTTGTGTCATGGGATTAACTACTAGACTCACACCTCAAGCTTAGGAACCAATGTAGGAAGTAAAGAGGCCATGAAATCAAGTGGAGGGAGATGTGGAAATTTTATAGTAGGGTGGGAGGGGGTGGACAAAATAAGCTTGGGCTGAGTTACTATAGTCAGCTGGTGTGATGGAAGTAGTGGAGGACAGAGTACCATGCCTTCTGCTGTATGCAAAAATGGGGAAGGAATTGTGTATAGTTTAGAATAGATTTCACATGAGATGTAATGATAGAGGGAAGCTGCAGGGTGTGAAAAAAATTTTGTACAGTGTGTGGCAGTATCTGAGTTATGGGAATAAAACACGTAAGATTTGTTTAGGGTAGTAACTGGTTGGGATGTGTGGAGGTGCTCTGTTTATTATAGGAAGGAATGACAGGTCACTTGCTAGAATGAGAAGTGGGGTGGAAAGTGTCTTGCCTCTGGACTATGGTGGGAGCTTTTCCTTTTGTGCAAATATCTCCAGAAACATGTGTAAAGTTTCATATTGTATGTAAGTGAGATATGACCAGGGAAAGAAGACACTGGAAAGTACAAAAGTGAGGATATTCAGAGGAGAGTAATGCAGCGTTGCCTCATTCACAGATAGTGTGCAGTGAGAGATTTAGTACAAGGGATCCTGCATAAGGGTGCTGGTAGGTTGAGATGGTTTGGACTTACTGGGAGGCTGATAGAGGAGCATTCACAGCTCTGAATAATGGAGGGAAGAATGCCCAGATGCAGACTGAGGAAGACATGGAGTGGGATCCTGCTGGGAGAGCTTCAGGATAGAGGTAAGAAATTGACGTAAGATTGTGGAGAAAAGATCCATACATGGTAGAATGATCAGTGGTTTCAGAGTGGGTTGTAAGCCAGTGAGGACTTACCTGTTTATGTAGATATCATCCTGAATTTGTCCTGCTTGGGGATGCAGTGATATAGAATGAGAATAAGGAAAGAACAGTAAAAAATCTGAACTACCATCAGCATGCCCTTGTTAATTGGGCCACGGCCATTCACGTGTCATTCAGACATTCAGTACAGGAAACCCTCGATATAACAAACTGTTTTATAGCAAACTTTGACTATGTCGCCATATCCACCAAAAGTTCGCTCCCTTGCATGGTATGTGTACTGTAACAGGCCTACATTACATATCAGGCATTGTATTTATATGTATAACTTCATACAGGATGGTCTTTACTGTACATGTACTGTATAACTACATAAACCATTGAACTCTCCACATGAAACTTCATAGAGTAAGTTGTGGTTGTGCATGTAGGACCGAACGACTCCACGGATATTGCAACCTTGGGTCGGTAATCCCTCGGTTAATACCGACCATCGGATATAGTGAACTTTTGGATATAACGACCCATCCCTCCCCTCAATTAGTTCGTTATATTGAGGGTTTATTGTAATTTGGTCCATATGATAACCCATCCATCATCCAGCCCTGTTGCCCCATCAGGAGAGTAGGGGTCCAGGGCTAGGCTGTTCATGTTTATACTGGTAAGGTGACATTGGCCAGTTGTTCATCCTGTAGCAGTTATGTGAGCAATAAAAAAAATGTATTAGAATAAGATGAGTTGTTGAGTGGATAGGGAGGAATATGCTGGTACACAGTGGGCATGTACAGTGAATACACACAGATTGGGTACCAAAGAAAATGTAAGTGATACAGAGGGTGGTGCTGGGAGAGGCAGACCTGTGGTGTGGAAGAGTGGAATAGTACACTGAAGAGTAGGAAGTGGAAAAAGTGTGTTTGAGAGAGTGAGAAAGAGGAAGGGGAGTGTTTGAGTGAGTGAGAAAGAGGAAGGGGAGTGTTTGAGTGAGTGAGAAAGAGGAAGGGGAGTGTTAAGAGTGAGATAGAGGAAGGGGAGTGTTTGAGAGAGTGAGGAAGAAGAGTGTTTGAGAGTGAGAAAGGTGTGTGAGGATAATGTAGCCTGGAGGCACTTCTGTCATGGCCCTACCCTGTCTTGGAGGTTCAGAGGTGATGATAAACCCCAGCCACCCATGGGAAGTAAACCGTTGTGGGGCACAGTCATTTCCAGCACTTAAATTCATTAGAGCTTCAAGTGTAGACCTGTTCTGATTTAAAATTTTGGCAAAATTTATAACCTACTGCACTGCTTTCCATGCGTTTTGATCTGAAAAAAAGCCAAATATCACAGCCATTTTCTTCTCGGCTCCTTCGCTGCTCTGTGGAGCGACATAGGATAGTATGATGAATGAAGGAACACCCTGCCTCAAAGACCATGAAGTTTTACTGTCTGAAAACCACAAAGTTACAATTTTGTTACAGATAGACTTGCTGTTTTGACTATATCTTCCTTAATATTGTAACTAGGATATTATTAATAGTACCACTGAAAAGCACATAAAATTTTCTGTCAGCTATTGTAAAGATGTTGTGTGTAAATATGATTATAACAATTATTAAATAACAGGAATATGAGTATATTTGACAAATTTCCTGGTAAAGATAAGATTCCTATTGTTATATATACAGTAGGTGCGGAAAGTATTGACGCTTTTTTGCTGACGTCATTCTTTTTCACGTTAAGTGAAGTAGGGTCAATACTACCCTCCCCTGTGATGCGAAATGAGCTGACGCTTTTTCAGTGGGAGCTGGCAACCCTGCTTGATAGGTTTGGCACCACAGGAGCAGGCTCAGTAATGTTTGGGCAGCCACAGGAGGAGGATTGTCTCTGTGTGTGATGCACCACGAGGGCATGTTTTGACTCAAATAACACAGTTATTTGGTTACCTACCACTTTCTCATCATGCCTAAAGTAACCACAAGCAAGGACAAATGTGTGGAAGTGATTACTTTATACAAAGATGGCCACAAACTCCCATTTATTGCAAATCAGATGGTGTTAGACTGAGGACAGTGCAGAGACTGGTGAAGTGGTTCAAGGACAGTGGGGAGGCCATTCCTCCCACTCCACTTCCCAAGCCTGGGAGACCTCGTAAGACAACCTTCAGGACCCATCAGCTGATCTCAAGGCAAGTTAGCAAGGATCCAAGGCTAACAGCACAGAATTTTAAAGAAAAGAACCCACAGTTGCTGGCAGATGTATCTGTTAGAAGTGTGCAGCAACTGTTGCATAACGATCTGGGCTACAGGAGTTTTTGTGCTCATAAAAAACCACTGGTAACTGCACTTCAGAAGAAAAAGAGAGTAAATTTTTGTAAGAAATATCTTGCCTGGAGTGAGGAGCAATGGAAAACTGTGCTTTGGAGTGATGAGTCAACATTACTGTCACTGGTACCCCTTCATCACGAGTGTACTGCAAACCAGGCAGTGACCCCCTGGATCCTAAGTACACTTCCAAGTTTGTTAAATACCCAGCCTCACTCATGGCTTGGGGCTGCTTTACATATTATGGTGTTGGTAGGTTGGTAATTCTACCTGCAAATGAAAAGTGAACCAGAACAATTATTTGGAGCTCTTATGTGATGTTTTAAGTGACTCTTTTGATAAAACCAAGGCAAGAGTATTTATGCAAGATTCTGCCCCTGCACATGTTGCAAAGTCAGTGAAACAGTGGCTAACAGACTGTGAGGTTCCCTTTATTCGAGATTGGCCCGGAAACAGCCCAGATATCAATCCCATTGAGAATTTATGGGCGCACATGAAGCGGCACATCATCTTTGCCTAAACTTGAGGCTGCAGTCAAGCAGCTATGGAGCAGTTTTAGTCCGTCTGTTCTGCAAAACTACGCCA
>JAGKTI010040668.1:0-10366 GCA_018397915.1 Birgus latro
GGGGGGGGGGGTCCTCCCACAGACCTGGTGAGGGGGCAGGATCTTCCTTCACACCACCTCATCCCTTAGTTCTGATTGGGTTGGAACTATTTACATCATAAAAGGGGCTGTCTTAGTGCTCGGTAGTTTTTGACAGACCTTCTACGATCGTCAGTCATAAGACTATGTGGCAAACTAGCAAACTGATGATCATCAGTCAGTTCTTTAGGGGTTAATAGTTTATTTAAACATGCACATGAAATAATTAGCCGTGGTGCTTCCTGGAGATGAGAGTCTGCCGGTACGTCACCTATTTCATGAGCTTTGGTTACAGTATTGTGTTACCAGTAGATCTTTATATTTACCTGTCTCTAGCCAGACGCTGTGATTGCATAAGGAGTGGCCGTTTGTCTTTGAGTTAGTTGTTTTACAAGGAGGGGCACCCTCTGCCAACCCACATGTTGACACGTAGGGAACACGTATGGGTTGGTTAAATAGTTACCAACCAGCATTGTTTATTGTTTCCTGGTTTAAAGGAAACCATTAGGCTTGTTGCTCAATGTAAAGCCACGTGAAAAGGAAAGAAGAGTAAAAGGTGACAAGAAAGATGGAAGAAACAGGAGGAGAGGAGGGAAGACACAGAAAAAGAATTATGACTGTGAAGGAAGAAGTAGGCAGCACCAAATCAGTTGAGTGGATGGTGGTCGCCACCACCTAGCACCGACCAGTAGATCTACCTACATATTGTTTTATTTATTTATTTGTTTATTTTGTTGCTTATTCCTTTTCTTTTTTCATAATCAGAAGCTTCTCTGATTTGTCTTCCTTAATTTTCAGATGAAAATCTGTGAACCCAAACATTGCCTTGGCTACATATACTGCTATAAACAGGCATTCGACACTTCATCCCCATTGTCATTAGTGCAAGCTACCATGTCCAGCATCCCCATTGTCATTAGTGCAAGCTACCATGTCCAGCACAGTGTGTTGTTGTTTGGTGATGTCACATGGACACACTCTGGATTGAATAAAAATTGATTGTCATTAAAATCTTTAATATACTGAAACTGAAATTTAAGGGATGTTTCTGAACTTACCCCTGGGTACCCCTCAGATCTCACTACTTCCTGCAAGTGAAACAAGATGTCCTTGAAGGCAAACTGCGCTGTAACCATGAGAAAGCTGTTCTCCTTGCCTCATACAGCCTCCAAGGTAATGTTAGTCTTTGCATTGGGGGCTACGAGTTATCCTACATTTATACAGTACTTTTTCTTTCATATTTCTGGATCCTACCCCCTCCCCCCCCCCCTTTTTTTTTTTTTAGCAGGGGGGAGGGATTGAGATAATTTACAAGCTATATTGAATGCATGAAGATTGAAAAGTGATAAGTTGGTGGGATAATGAGGACTTGGGGAGCAAGGAAGTGGTAGAATGATAAAGAAACGGAATCCTAGATCTTGGAGATGCAGGAGGGAGTGGTTGTTATGGTTGTAGCTGCATAACCCTGATCTCTATCTAGCTGAGCAGACCTACCAGCAGTAGGGATGGAGCTGCTTCTGTGGGGCTGTTTTCCAGGCACAGTGCATTACATAAGCCATATAGGGATGTGGCACCAGGGTTGGCCCAGGGTCCTTCCCATGGCAAGGTGCATGATTGAAAGTACATGGAGCCTTGGCTTCTGGGTGAATGCCACAGTTGCACCATGCAGGATGGACAGTGCCATTGTGCAAAGACTTCTCTTTAGGAGGGAGTGGTGATGAGTAGCAACTGAGAGTTTGCTTTGGCTACCTAGGGTAGTTCATGACCATTTTATAAATCTGAGGGGCATTGGAGGTCAGTTGCTCAGATAAAGCCACTCAGGAATGAAGGACTGACCACTTTCATCTTAAATAAGTATGTATCCTGCCCCTAGGCCCCATGCTCTTGATGGAGAAATAAAGGATTGTGATGAATGAACATTCTACTCCTCAGTAAGTTTAGATTATCTTGCTTGCTTGTTTTTTTTTTTTTTTAGATGCAGCATATAAGTTTCTGATAATGCCTACTTATGAATATAATTTGTACAATATGCAGGTGTATGCAAGTTGAATATGTCAAGAGTGCATCTGTCAAGATGTAGATAGCTAGGTCTGTGAAATAGAGCCATGTTTCCAGGGACTTGAGTGATGTGTGAATGTCTAGCTTGTTTGACTAGGCATGCTGTTGATAGTGTTCTTACTTTTGTACTTTCTCTCACTCCCCCCCCCTCCCCCAGAGATGGTGGGTGTGCTCTTTTACTATGTTTAATAATGGAAATTTTATTTTTTGCAGCTGAGTTTGGCGACCACCAGCCTGACCGGCACACAGCAGAGTACCTCAAGGACTTCATGCTTTTTCCTAAGGTTGGTTGTTTTTGTTAGGAGTGTTATTTAGTTTGCTGTAGCACTTTGTGTGTTGTTTCATAATATATTTTAACTTTCACTTATGTATAGTAGTATGCGTGGAGTGTGCATAATATTGATCAATGAATTGTGGTTTTTATCTTAAAGCTCATGTCTAGTAATACATGTTAGGTAACGAACTTATTCAGTGCAGTTATTTGTTTCATTTTGAATGTAATTAGTTTTATCATATAACCTATTTTGCATGCACTTATGTATGTTTGTGTTGGGTACAGCAAATAGGAGGCGAGGGTGAGATTGGAGCATTGGTAGAGGCGGTGGTTTGGCAGTATTCATCCCTCCAGTCACTGGCTCAGGCCCTGGCAGAAACCTACTATATCTTAGAGGCTCAGCAGTTGGATGGATATGGACAGGAGACTTTCATGGCAAGGGTAAGAAACTTTACTTGTTAGATTCAAGCTTCTGGTTTTTGTTTGCTCCTTAACAGTTAAGCTCATATTTTCATGTCTCCCACATACAACTCATCATAATTTACATAAGGAATACAGCATACACGTTATTCTGACAAGATAAACTGCTGTATAGATATCAGTAGACATGTACAGGAGACATTCTTGGCAGGGATCAGAAAATTATTTTTACCACCTGGGCTCATGCATTTGTGTGCCATTTTATACTGTGAAAACGCACATTTTTTATTTTTTGTTAGTTTCATGATTCTTATAATTTGAACCACATGAGGAAAAGAGAAATTTAACTCTTTCATTTTTGCATCCACCAAATTATTGTATACCTCTTAAGGGAGGCTTTCTTTTCCAAGAGGGTTAAAAACAGTGTTCAGCATCCCTTATAGAACATCACAGATTGTAACTCTTATTCTTTGTAATACAAGATGATTCTGTTTAGAATAAGAGATGCTTTATGTCCTGTGGGTTTAGAAACGCATTCTTGGATGGTATAGATAATCAAACATAACTTTATTTTCACATCAAGTGGAGTAGTTCTCGCTCTTGTTTGTATTGTTGTTACATGTGGTCAGTTTTGTCTCAGTGTTCCTCATTACCTTTAATTTGTTTTTTAAAAAATAGTTTATATGTTTGACCAAAATTTTAACCATGCTATTTATCCTTTGGTTGAAGAATTTGGCCATTTTAATCTTTTGTGTATTTTGTGAGAGATAGTAATGATGTTTGTACCAGTCCAGCGTTTCTTCTTGAATAGCCACATCCATTCTGATGACTTACTTTTTGTTTTATGTTTACCATTTCCGAGAAATCTTATCCAGCTTAGGAGAAGGTGTTTTAACTGGAAGAGGTAGACATAGGTATAGCCATCATTAACCCATTTAGTGCTGAGTCTGTCCTAATTTGAATAAAACCATTTGGAGGCAGGAAGAATAAGATATAAATTACATACCAGATTTAAGAGGTTAATTTTTTGTTCCTAATGGAAGTTATGTGTGGTTGTGTGAGGCTTGAGAAGCAGTATGTCAAGTAACTGGTGTTGTGAGAATAAGATAAATGTCAGGGTTTCATTTTTGATGTACAAGGTCTTTTAAGAACAGTACTTAAAGTATATGGATAGGTAGCCCTTGTTCACAACAGTAAACATGGACAGAATCAGTCAGTCAGTTCTGATAATGTCACTCCTTCTCTTAAGGAAACCCCATAATGATGTTGGCCATGGTATAGCTGATGTTTTCTGTTAATTGAAAGCTTAATCAAATGTCAGAACCAGCTGATTACTTCAAAGCAGTTGCTGGAAGCTGTTAAGAAAAAAGAAATCTCAGATTTGTACTTCCAAGGGATGGTTGGGGTTTACTGTGTATGTTATACCACTCAGGTGAGCAACTGGTCACTCACCTTAATTGTCTGGAATGAGTGGCCTAGCTCTGGACCCCTATGCTCCTGAGAGGGCAATACTGGATTGTGTGATGGGTGGATGGATGGTTGTAAGATCTGTAACAATGTGAGAGTCACAACTTGGGCTGTGACTGTAATTTATTGCCAGATTTTCTGCCTTAGAGTTTAGATTGTGTGGTTTGTTTCAACTTTGTAGTCATATTTAACTCAAGGTAGTATTTCCCAGAGTCATTGGTGGCCAGTCTTCACTTCTTTTAGTATTTGCAAGTTGTGTTTTCTGTACTTGATTTGAGTAACAGTAAACTTTTACATCAGTAATGATGGGACATATTGCATATATAATTTATAGGTAAAAATTGTAACCAGTATTTTAGGGGTGTCACTCACTACTTTCTTTGTGTACCAGGATGAGCGTGGGAGTGAGGTATACCTGGGGACATCACTCATGGGTATTGATGTGAGACCGGCAGCTGGACACACTCATGTTTTCTACAGGTCTCTCCTTTCTTCTGTCATCATGTTACCTAATAATGAGTACAATTGCAGGCAATAATTTCACCTCTTACACAATATCTTGAAAAGCTGATTGGGCTCTGACAGTCACATTACTTGGATTTTAAAGTCATTGCAGACAGTCTCCATATTTGCTGCAGTGAATTTAATCAGCATTTGTGGCTGCAACTTTTCTTGCATATGAAGCCTGTTGTCATGTAGGTGCATTTACTTTTTCATGTTTGTAAAACTTGTGTTACATCATAATGGGTATGTTTGAATGGATCATGAGCATTTTGCATGATGATATCATCTACAGTGAAATTAGTTCTTTTAATATAAATAATAGCTCCAAGTTTGTATAATTTGTAATGTTACCAGTAGACCTTAATAATTCATTTATCCAGTATTGTAGTATTTTTGGTTTAGTGGTTAATTTCTAGATGATAGATGATGATAACCATCATCCATTCACTTGATGTTGTGCTACCTACTTATCCCCATCACCATTATCATTTTATTTCTGTGTTTGCCCTCCTCTCTTCCTATTTCTCCCTTTCCCTCTTGTCACATTTTGTTACTTATCTCTCAGTGGTGGCTGTACACTGAGTGGGAGGTCTGTTGGTTTCCTGTAACCAAGGAAACTATTTACGATGCTGGGTAGTAACAGTATAACCAGATCGTGGGATGAAGTGGAGCTTACTGTGGTGCATGTGTTAACTGGGTGGAAAGACATAAATGCAGCATCCACCCAAGAGCCAAACCTCCACAGTTTTCCCCATACCGCTGTCAACTGCAAAAGAACATTGGTTCACTGCACGGAATGACCCTGCAGGGGTGGTTGCTTGCCTGTGGTTGATGGAAATGCTTAGGGAGACAGACTGGGGTTGATGAGCAACAACAACAACAGGTATATTTCTTTACATCAGGTGGAATGATATTACCAACCTGGTGAACAACAAGCGTAACTTTGGGATAGAATGTCAGCGCACGGATGAGACAGTCCACTTTACCTTTGATGAACCTGATGCTGCTAAATATGTATGGAAGATGTGTGTAAAGCAGGTGAGTTAGTCTTAAGGCAAAAGTGTAATAAGTCATTGATACATTTTATTAGCACTGTATCTGCTTTAACAGTTTTACTTAATTTATCATTACCATAATTATCTGCCGGATAGGTTTCATCTTACCGGTTGAATATTTTAAATATGTAGTAGTATGTTGTTCTTTTGTATAGTTTTATGTTCGGACTCAGTTAAAGTTTCCTAGTGGATCTGTACAAACTCTTTCACCACAATGTGACCACTCCAGCACAGCAGATTTTTTTTTTTTTTTCTGCTCTTCAAATGCCTTTTATACATTTACATCATTCACCCTTCAAGACCTATAAAACTGAGTAAAACATGGCTGTTTAGCTGCATAGCATTTTTAGGTATGAACAGGATGACTATTTTAATTATTTCTATCACCACACAGTTGAAGAGTATAAACTTTATGGAATATTTGGGTCATAAAGCAGGATAATGCAGGTTAATGGATCTGTTGGGAACTGTACTTGCTTTCTTTCAACATTGGCTGGCATATATATAAATAGCTAAGTTAGGTATTTTAAAGATTCCTAAGCTTCAGCAATCTTGAAACCCAAGTCTGCTTAGTGCTCAGAGTTAACTGGTTTTGCTATATCAGTACCCTTTACTGCATATATGCAGTTCATAAATGTAGTGCTAGGTGCTGGAATGGCTTTTGTTAAGGTAACCATAATAATCACTGGAAATGGGGTTGCTTTATCAGTAGGGTGGAGCCACCTTGCATCGTATTACTAGTGGAAAATAATCACTGGAAATGGGGTTGCTTTATCAGTAGGGTGGAGCCACCTTGCATCGTATTACTAGTGGAAAATAATCACTGGAAATGGGGTTGCTTTATCAGTAGGGTGGAGCCACCTTGCATCGTATTACTAGTGGAAAATAATCACTGGAAATGGGGTTGCTTTATCAGTAGGGTGGAGCCACCTTGCATCATATTACTAGTGGAAAATAATCACTGGAAATGGGGTTGCTTTATCAGTAGGGTGGAGCCACCTTGCATCATATTACTAGTGGAAAATAATCACTGGAAATGGGGTTGCTTTATCAGTAGGGTGGAGCCACCTTGCATCGTATTACTAGTGGAAAATAATCACTGGAAATGGGGTTGCTTTATCAGTAGGGTGGAGACACCTTGCATCATATTACTAGTGGAATATAATCACTGGAAATGGGGTTGCTTTATCAGTAGGGTGGAGACACCTTGCATCGTATTACTAGTGGAAAATTAATTGTATAGAGTCTGAAAAAAGCTGGAAATAAACAACTTTATCAGTAGGGTGGAGACACCTTGCATCGTATTACTAGTGGAAAATTAATTGTATAGAGTCTGAAAAAAGCTGGAAATAAACAACACTTGCCAGTGAAATTTGTGGTAGTTGCCCCCTTTTAGAATCACAGGTGAAGTAAGTGCAGTATTGGTAATGTATGGAAAAAAAAAAAAACTAAAAGGGTAGCGTTGTCCATGGATCATCACTCAAAGGTTATAGTCCATTCAAACCTAGAGTCACCACCAGAATAATATTAAACAGGCATATAAACACACAAATCTGAAAATGTTTCCAACATTTGCCATGCTAATTACTTGGAAGACAGGAAGAAAATGTTAGATTGGAACGATCACCAAAATAATATTAAACAGCCTCATAAACATACAAGTCAGTGTAAATGTTTTCTGCATTTGCTAAAATCTTGGAAGGCAGGAAGAAAATGTTAGATGTGGAAATCATGTTTGTAAATCATACTCTTGGATGTTAATAAATATTCACCATCATCATCATCATCTGGACCTCCTTTCCCACCCTAGGGCAGGGTGAGGAGTAGTAATGTCCAGACAGCCCAAGTTTGCCCAATCCAATGGCCCACGCTTCCATTCACTCATCATTCAATCCCCCGGAATCCTGGTTCTTTCTGATGAATATTGAATTCAATGAATTTTGGTTACTCCTCTGGTAGGGACTGGGAGAACTCCACCTTACTGCCTTAAATTACTCTCTACATTGCACTAGATGGGAATACAAAGGTCTCCTTTCCCCTGACCTGTTGCTGAACCAGAGACACATCTTCATTCACAACAAACAGTGTGGGTGTATTGTACTGTATGTGGGTGCAGTGTGCTGTACACTCCTAAATCATCATGTATGGATCATGACTCCTGTGGGGTAGAAAGTAGATATCACTATGTTATAACGAGTGTCACAACTATTATACTCATTTTTGTATCATCATCAGTTCTCACCACCCTTAACTGTATCACCTTGATACAGAGTAGTTTAACCCGTACCGTGCTGGGCAAAAAAAAAAACGACTAATGCCCCTCAATGCCTGCTGATTTTGGATTGTCTTTTTTCTGGCTAAATGGGCTTAATACATCAATATAAGATCCCTGGCAATAATAAACGTACACTAATCACTGAAGCCAGATAGTTGGTTGAATCGAGTCAGGTTGGTGCCACTCTACCTCTGAAATCTTCGAGGTTACTGAGAGAGCAGAATGGCTGTGAGCTTGTGAACTGATTTTGAATATTTTTTGTCTAGCTAAATGGGCTTAATACATCAATATAAGATTAGTGACAGTAATAAAAGTAATCGCCAAAACCAGAAAGTTGGTTGAATCGAGTCAGGTTGGTGCCACTCTACCTCTGAAATCTTTGAGGTTATTGGGAGAGCAGAGCATCTGGGAGCTTGTGAACCAATTTTGTATTTTTTTTTTTTGTGGGTAAATGGGCTTAATATATCAATATAAGATCCCTGGCCCTGCCAGAAAATAGATTGAATAGAGTCAGGTTGGTGCCACTCGACCTCTGGAATTTTCAAGGTTACAGACAGGGCAGAGCGTGAGCCTGCTAAGACTCACTCACCTCCCATGATCCTAAATCAGTGTTGTAAGCGTAGCGGAGAAATGTGTGAAGTTAGCGAGATACGATAATACCTTCCAATTTACTTCAGTTGCTTGCAATGACTTTCAACGCTGCAGGACATAGATCTATGTTACCGGCGTTTTTGAAGGGGACGTAGATCTACGTCGCTAGCGTTGTGCAGGTTAAAGACATGAGGAATAGAAATATACTGATGAAAAATTACATTAAGGGGGAGGGGAAACAAAAACTATACCCTCCACTGAGACTTGCTCGAGGTAAAAGCACTCCCACAGTGCTTCCAAGGCTCCTGGTTTTGGTTGCATCACTACATGTATAGCAATTTTAGTGTATGTGTACATTATATCATCTCATATGGGCCAAGATGACTCCACCCTAATGCTAAGGCCAGTGTCATCTTAGATAATATTCTGAGCAAATGTTAGTTGAGAAGTAGTGTACAAAAGGGGCTGATGACTAGACCAGTGGTTTTCCAGGAGTTTTGTATTTGGGTAAAAAACCATAGCAGTTTGTGCTCAGTATTGTGCTTTAACCTTATCCATAAACAGTAGTATTCATTCGTCATCATTATCCCAATCCTATTTCACATATAAAAGTTGGGATAAAGATCTTTTGCTCAAGTAAATAAATTTAAATTGGAGCACATACCACTGTACAGTTAATTTGTTATGATTTTTCCTAAAGCTAAAACAAGTAGTAGCTATAATGTTTGTGTGCCTTCCAGGAAGCTTCTGTACTACCAGTATACTGTATATATTTTACTGAACCAGAGAATTTTAAAATTTTCAAGGGTATTTCTGTTAGGTAGTGCATTGACTATTCTGTCAGTTACCTCTGTGACTAGAGTAGTTTGCATCAGGTTTAGGGTCTCACTAATGACTCATTTGCTATTTTCCTCTAATAAACTGATGTGTTTTGACAGCATACATTTTACAAACGAAACCAAGAGGTGCTGGAGGGTGGGAGTGGAGGCCCAGAGACCCGCAGCCTGGCCATCCCAGACCTCCAGAGCTCAGTCATGACCCCCCAGCTCCACCACCACTCACACCACCTCAGTGCGTCACATGATATGGTTAGCATTACAGTCAGATCCCTCCCTTCTTGTTTCTTTTATTATAGGGGCTAAGCTTCTCAGTCCTTCAAGATGATAGTGACAGTTGGCAGTTGCTGGCACATCAGTGACATTATGTGAGCAGTAATCCTCAGCATTTGCTCATTGCTTATGGACCACATCCGGTTGGGAGTGTTTTTACCCATGAAATCACCAGGCATATGTTGTTGATTATATGGTTACCACCCAAAACAGCAGCTAGTATCCTGGGTTACAAGAAAATGTTTGGCTTATCATTTAACCACCTGAAAGTAGCATTACATTGAGTGAGTGGCATGGTGAGTGCCCCCACCTACCACGTTATGATAGTATTATTATTATTTTTATTATACAGTGGAGCCCCGCATTTCACTCCTAATTGGTTCCGTGAAAAGTTCTTGGAACCATTAAACCTCCAAAGTTGGGGCATTGATCCTATGGGAAATAGGCTAATTGGTTCTGGGTCCCATGCCATTTCCCCCTAAAACCAATTTATATAATGTAAAATTTACTGATTACACCTGAAAAGAAATTAATATTAATACATAGTGCATAATGGACAGGGAAACTTGCTTGGAAGGCTGGAGTGAAGTGCTTA
>JAGKTI010040669.1:0-10366 GCA_018397915.1 Birgus latro
ATATACAGTATATAAATACAGTATATATATATGCACTCAACCCCCTGCTATCGCACCTAATTGGTTACAGTAAACCAGCATGATAGCTGATTTCGCAATAGCTGAACTGAAGAATCAATGGGAAAATTTCAAATTGGTTTTTCAGTGGCCCATTTCCCTAACTTTTAACCACATTATGCCTATGATTTCCAGCCAATCTCTCCTCCAACATGAAATAAAGCATTATTATATTAATAATAACATTATAATCAATAAATAAACAACATAAAAGACCATCAAACTTACTTTTATAAGGATTAAGGAACGTTTGGGTGGTTTGAAGGGTCCCGAGGCTTGGGGGTGGCTAATTCCTGCTGTCACTAAACAGGAAAAAAGTGCCTATCTTCGCCAGATAATTTAATTTGAGATAACATTAACTTCTTCCATACCATGACACCTTTTAAAATTATGTTTTGCTGCTACCAGACAATTTTGCTTGTTGAGCATCCTCGTAGTGAAGGTGTTACTGAAGGCTATTCTGTAGCATGTTCGGTCTGAAAAATCTCTCCTAAACTGAAGAACAGCATGTAGCTAGCAAAGAGTAAATACAATGGCATGCCATCAAACTGGAAGGGTTATATGAGACTTTCATTAACCCTTTACATGACATGCCTTTCCTGAGAAATAAAACTGCCTCATAGCAGCAAGAACAGACTAAACAGAACATCATTCACATGCAAGTGGTTAAAAGAAATCCAATTATAGTCTCACTAGTACTTTTCACTTCCTCTCAACTATAACTTCCTACATCTTCAGTAACAAATCTGCTTAGCTCCTTCAGTTTGATGACATTCTTACTTTATTCTTGCTACCTCCAAATGATCTCACTGAACACAGGAGAGATTTTTTAGCTGGAGTACTCAGAAATAGCCTTCTTTAACTTCTACACCATTAAAGGTCCTTCCAAAAATGAATGAAATCTGGTGGTAGCCTAGGTAAAATGGAAACTATATCACTGGACTGAAAGGGTTAACTATCAAGGCTATCACATTTCTGAGAAACTTGTGGCTGTAAAGCTGACTAAACCCAGCTGCATCAGGCCTGATAGTCTTTACAACACCAGCCCACTCTAGGTAAAATTCATATGATGCTACATACATTAAAAAACTGATGATGCTACAAATCTAACTATATGGAGGGGGGGGAGGGGAATTTATGGTATGGATGAATCCATAAACAACTTCATCTTCCACTGAGATACATTCCTCAAGCAGGTCAATTTGGGTCCAACAGTCCCGAGTTAAATGCTCAAGCGTAGAAGCCTCCTTGATCCATTTTTCCCCTGATGTCTTAGAATTCACGTTAACCCCTTCAATAAACTGATGTATTTTAAGTCTCATTCTTGCTGTCTTCTTATGATTTTATTCAACTTCGAGAGGTAAATAAGGTTGTTAGGTGGATATGGATTCTTTTCCTAGCCGTGTCACTACAGTCTACAAATTCTCTCTCCACAGCTACACAAAATCTTTTGGAAGTATAAAATTAAAGCCTTGTCATTGCAGCAAATGGGTTAAGGGAGGCTGGATTTAAAATCATTCACCCATTCTATCTCTACAAATATGAAGCCTCTTGAGCCACCTAGAATAAGATGCTAAAATCCATGCAGGCTTTTCAAACTTCTGAACTAGGGTCATTCCATCGTGAGGAGCGTTACATTCGGAAACAAGTTATTGAACTACTGTACTCTCAGTTATAACTGCAAAAGTATGCAATATAAACAAATGGTTTTTGAAAGCTATATAACAAACCAGGGATGAGTGAGGCTGGTCACTCTCATCTTAAATGTCAGGACCAACTTGCATAGCCCCAGGCTCCTACGCTCCTCACGGGGCAACACAGGATTAGATGATAATGATGATGATATAACTAAAACTTCTCCCTACATCATACCACAGTCAGACTGTTTATAAGTTTTAAACTGGATGTTATACAGATTTTCAAAAGCTGCATGAAGAATGTTACCGCGATGCTATCCCCTCTTGCAGATGGCATAAGTAATCTTAATTAGTCTGTGATTTGACTGGTTCAATCAAGGACTGCTTCATATCAATAAAATGTCAACAGACAAGGATCATAACCATACCCAGCAAATTTGAGTACTGCTAATAACTGTTGTCCTGTTAAGTAAAATGTGACTGTGAGACATGTTACCAAAAAAGTGAGAAGTGTTACTTGTGCAATTTTTATTGAAATATGATTATACAATCAATTCTTATTGCGGTTACAGAAATTTTACGTATCACAAAAATGAACAAAACGTGAATTGATGTGAAATTTACATACTAAACTAACCAAAAAGTGGTTGGTGGGGGAGCTCAACATCCACTCACTCGATGTACTCCTGCTCTCAGGTGCCTGCCCTTTCTTCTCTTCCTTTCATCTTTCCATCCTTCCTCCTCAATCTTTCCTTCTTTCATTCTTTCCTCTTCCTTCTGTCTATGGGTGACTCTGCACTAAGTGGCAAGCCAAATGGTTTCCTGTACATCAGGAAACCATTTACTATGCTGAGTGGCAACCATATAACCAAATTATGGTGCCTGGTGGTTTTGAGGGCAATTAAAGCACTCCAATCGAACTAAGCCGGTGCAGGTTTATATCCAAGGGGTGGTTGGGGTTTACTGCTCATGTAATGCCACTCAGGATGAGTGAGGCTGGTCACTTTCATCTTAAAAGTCAGGACCAACTTGCCTAGCCCTGGGCTCCTACACTCCTCATAAGGCAACTCAGGATTAGATGATGATGATGATGATGATGATTTATTATTTTGATTGTCTTCCATTAATCTCTACTTCTATAACAAGTCAAGAGGCATCTCATCTATTTGAGGGGAGACAAATGTAATATGCAAAGTAAGTGAGCCAACGTTTGCTGATGAGTTTTTGTGATTCTGGCACTGCTTGAATGGGTTGATTGGTGCTGACAGTTTTCTGTCGCCAAATTTGCAAACTAAGGAAGAGAACGCTGTGAAGACTGTTTCATGTGTACACATCTAAAGGTTCCTTAACCCACTGTAATGTGACGGTAAACGGAAGCTCACTTACCTCTTTCCCAACGAAATTAAGAGAGACCGAGATTCCTGATGGAATACCTATAGGCCTACACCTTATACTCAGACAGGCAAGAAATAGCCATCACCATCCAACACAACTAAAAAGGGTTGCTTCAACCTCTGTCTAGCTACACATCAAACATTAACACAAGCTTCATACCATGGGAAAAGAAAAAACTTGAATAATTGGGAGTGATTTGGGAAAGCAAGCCACAGGCTACTGTTAATGCCTTCTAAAGGGCATGTCACAGTAAAGTGGTCAAAAAAATATTTTATATATTGTGATAAATGCATGTGTGAATAATTTCATCCCTGACTCTTCACTGCATATCCTAACTGCCTAGCAATAGCAAATATTCTATAGAGCATTAATTAACCGTTTAACTGTGAGGGAGCAGGAGCAGTAGTTATAGTAAAAGTGATAGTAGCAGTGGTAGAAGTAGTAGTAGCAGAGTAACACTGGACTAAGCAGACTCGTCAATCCCATCAACCATAGGCAAGTAATCGCCTGCAGGGAACTGATGTTTCTTTGCAGTGGACAGCACCTCACTACAGCAAGACATGAGAAAAAGTGTTGAGGTTTGGTTCCTGGATGGACACCACATTCACCTCTCTCTGCCTAGTTAGCAGGGGCACCATAGTTGGCTTCACATCACCCCAGCTTTATTGTGGAAAATGTGTAATGCAAAAACATGTCAAACAAGGGATTACTGTGGCTAAATAGTCTCTTGATCTACAGCATCTCAACATCAATCTTCCCAACATGCACTGTTGCTATGCCAGAACAGGTAATGCTACCATACCAGCAGTGCACAAGCTGAGCTAACACTACCAAACAAATAGAGGAGTCTCATCTTGAATTTAAACAATACACATCTATCTACAAATGCTTAACTCTTCAGCTGCTATCAGATCATTTCATTCAACTCAGGAAGGACCACTTGTAGTGAGGGCTATAGTTTACCCCACAAGTTTGAAAAATCTCCCCTGAGCTGAACATAAATGCCTAGCAGTGGCAAGAACAAATCAGTGATGTCATTAGTGTAAAGGGGGAAACTACAGTACACTACTTTCTGCCAGTACTAAGTATGTGCAGACTCTGTATGACCTATGTGTTCCATTTACAATACAAACTGATGACTGGCCTAAATATACCAACACTAAGTGATGACTGTATGTCTACTATTCAAACATTATTATTTTATTTACATAATGTCTATCCCAGCGCAAAGGCTGCAGGAAACAAAGCACATTCAATGGAAAAGTTAGTTCTGCAATAAAAGAATGTTACAAGCTGTGTTTACAAGCTTGCATATAATCACAGTATGCTATTAAACAATCCACTCTGTGGAAGAATTATACCAATATTTAGAAAAATTTGTTGGGGAGATAGATCAATTATGGCCCTATTAAAGCAGTGTCTTTAACAACTTAAAATGAGCAAGACTAATAATAGGCACTATAAAACTGGAAGAGCAGCCTAGAAATGGCACTTGTAGAAACTTATAATTTAAAAAGTGATAAAAATAGATGATCTAAGGAAAAATAATTTTCCTTTTGTGTGTGTCCAAGGGGTGTTAACCCTTTCAATGTGATGGTGTATTTTCACTTTAATCACTCCACCACCAGATGATTTTATTCAACCAAGGAAGAATCTTTAGCAGAGAAAGAGTTGATGTAGGCTATACTGAACCCCTCCAGAAGAAAAATATAAAAAATCTATTCCTGGTTGAATTCATTTATCTGGAGACAACAGAAATAAAATAAAAATAGCACCATCAAAAAGAACAGATTAAAATGGTTTCTGTTCTATCTTAACATGGGAAGTAAGTAATTTGTTAATCATAACATGGGTAGTATGTAATAACACTGACCACAACAATAAGAAGTCTCTAGGGACAGAAGGAGAGTATGGATGGAGGAGAGGGGAGGAGAGGGAAGGGGGCTAAGGGGGAGGCAGTGGGGAGAGGTCAAGTTATCCCCTTTAATGCCGGTGACATCTTTTTATTTCTGACGGCTAGCAGATGATTTTATTCAGCACAGGATAATCTTTTAGAACTGGGGGATATGATATAGCCTTCACTAACCCCTTCACTGTTGGAAAGAGGTCGTTGCAAAGTGTAATAAAACTGTCCAGTGGTTATTTGAATTAAAGGGAAAATATGTCACCAAACTGATGGGGGATATTGAAACAAAATCGTGGTAGAAAAAATGCCACCACCATTACTGAAAAAGCATTGTTTTGGTAAACCACATGGGGCCTCAGTTTACAAAGTAGCGGGAAGCATGTGCATAAATAAAGGCATTTGGGGTGGACAGGGGGATCTCATTAACTATTCCATGCATGACTATATTTATAGAGTGGGAGGCAACAATGATTGGGCTAGTCTTTCACGGGCTATTCACAAACTGGCTTAACTATCAAATGGCAATTGGGATGGTTACCTAATAAAAGAAACCTCATTGTGTACAGTTTTGGTTTCTGTACAGCAAAAGAAAAATATCACCCTACAAAAAGCTCTGTTAATAAGCCTGGCAAAAGAAACGCAACAAATATTAAACAGTTTATAGATCATTCACTATATGGCTCATGACCATGAAAAATAATCAAATCTGCCAAAAACTCAAGAATAATCCAAATTGAAGAGAACACAAGATAAAAAAGTCACAATGATGGTATAGTTGGAGACAAAAGTTTGCCTAATACTATATTTCACCTCTTCTAATTCTCACTTTCCTTTGCAAGGTAATATTCCTAAACTGTAAAGGTCATGGTATGTTTCTCTACCGATAAATGGTTCTCTTTCATACGCTGTGCCATGGAGGAAAGTGACAGACATGCCCTAAGTTTGAAGCAGATGCAGTGGAACAAGTAGGCAAACTTTTGATCCTGACATTAATTCAAGGAGTATGAGATATGGAACAACAAGTAATTTATTTGTGTTCTTGAAAGATGAGAGAAATCAAACCAAACAAAACTAATACCAGCATCACAGAGCTACCCAACAATGAGTAAATTTCCAAAAAGCAAAATGCTTACATGAGGCAAGTGTATATACTCTAAAGTGTACATTCTAATCATATTCAAGTGCACAGATGCCCAGACAGACGCACCAAGCGGGACCAATGATGCACGTGCAACTGACAGTGTGCAACGAAAAAGTTCTAGATCCCTTGACTAACCTTGGCATAGTAGGTCTGAGTGAACAGTGACAGTGGCAGGAGGAGTTTAAAAAAAAAAAAAAAAAAAGTAAGATTGTTAGATGGTTTGTTTGTTGGTGACATCTTTGGTGGTGCAGTGTATGATATGAGCAGTTCATTTGAAACATTTTGTAAAGGAAGGAAATCAATGTAAGTTAATGCTGCTAACATTGCAAGATATTTTTACATTATAGGAGTTTCATCACCAATACTGCAGATTAAGCTAAGGTGAAATTCAGATGTAAATCACCATCATCCTGACCTCTTTTCCCACCCAACAATGGGGTGAAGTAGGGTCCAGAAAACAATAGTACAGTAATTCCACCTCAATTCAACACGCTTAAGCTGCCATAATGTTAGTGCACTGTATATATATATACTGTACTGTAATACCGTGCCTCTGACAGCAATGTATACACACAAACACAGCTATGGTACCCCTTCAGCAAACAGTGATGATAGCATAATTTTTAGTAAACTTTTAGTAATTGTGGGAAATGATAAATGCCTTATCTATGCACACAGCTTCCCTTTCACTGTTATCAGTTATCACAATCGTGCAGAAGACAAGTGTGTGGGATAGGAGTGGAAAGTGAACATACCCTCACTTAAACTTATGAGACAATGAAAGTTAAGCAGCTACTAACTAACTTCACTAACTCAAGCTGATGACTAAAATTACTTAAACAATACTACATATCTAAAACTATAATTAAACTCTGGATTATCCTGTACACTATGGCCACTGATAAATGCTAAAGCTATAGTGGTATAGTAACCCTTCCACTGCTTCACGTCCCTAAAAGCATCTTACTCTGGCTTAACAAATAATTTACATCACTTGAGGGAGGCCCCGAGCAGCTAAAGGGTTCTTATAACCTTAATACCTTATACTGGTGGTACAGTACTGTACTTAAAATACTATGGAAAGTCTCAGCCAATAAGTACCGTAGCCAACTTTTCTGCAAATGATTAACTATGGATTACTGAATTCTGAAGTGTAAGTCTATTCAGTACATGACTTCTGCTATAACCTTCAAAACTGCAGATGCAAAGTCTCACAAACTGTCAAAAAAGGTGCTTAGGTTTGAGGAGGACACAAACGTACTGTATTGGGAACACAGAGAAGCAATGTTGAAGTTTGCTCTCAAACTGTAGCAGCAGGGAATCATTAAACTTTGAACCACACCAATCTCAATAAGATTTATCTTATGCAAACTGGCTTATGATCATTCATGTGAATGGCTGAGATATAATCAACCGAACACTCCAATGCACATTCTTTAACCTTCTATATCTTGACCATATATATATATGAATGACTGGGATATATTCTAATGAACACTCCACTATACATCCTTTAACCTCCTACATCTAGACAGGGGTGTGGAGTTGGAGTCGGAGTCAGGAGTCAAGGAGTTGGATACTTTTGGCAGGAGTCGGAGTCGGTAAATATACGTCCGACTCCGACTCCTATACATGATCAATTCTCGTGAAAAGTAATTGGGTTCACCGCTAGGCCAGTTCTGCCACCTCGTGGGAAATCCCACAAATCTGTGGGAGAAATTAGCTATTGTGGGAGCTCTTGTGGGAGGACATTTGAAGCAAGCAATTTGTGGGATGTTTTAGTGGGAATACTGATTTAACGTGAATTTTTTTGTGGAAATGTTATATTTCGTGGTTTCGCATGAATTAATATGTAGATCACTGAGATAAATTACTCTGCCCTTCGAATCATTAAATCGGACTTGAGTGCAGCAATGACGGAGGATCTTATTGAAGCTATCTTATTTTTACAAACAAATGTATTTCTAAGGCCTAGCAAGTAAGTAAAAATACTGTTGTGTGCTACTGAGTCTGACTTCATTATTTTATTTAAGCATATACTATGTTACCTTTGATAAACAACACAAACTTTCCAATATCCTATTCTTTCCAGCTGATCATAAATTGAAACCATAAGGAATATCTCCACATTCTTATACTGTAAGTGATTCTTATGTGATTAAATAAATATCATGAAGTTATTCACTTTCTATTTTATTTTTATTTTCATTCTGTAACTTACGATGATGAATACATTGTATATTATAGCAGAATAATAACAATAAACAATTTTAAAGGAATTTAGAATAAGTTATTAGAATTCACTGATCAGTTTTGTTGAGCCTGCTACTGGTCACACAAGATATAAAGACTGAACAGCGTAGTCAGGTGTATTGGATGAAAGCAGGCGCAAGACTGAATGACGCGCGCAAATGAGCCACGGGCGCAGGCGCATGGATGGTGGACAATACCTGGAGACACGGCAACGATAGACAACTCTGTCCTAACCCTACAACACAACAATGCAACATACACACAATAAAACAAAATAACAACAAAACAATTCTACACAACGTGCGTGTGACATCAATCACTAACTGGGAACATAATCATGAGCATGGTACACTGAACAATTATTAAACGTCTTGGGTACGCGCACACGTGTTGGAACTTCCGCTGTGTGTGTGTGTGTGTGTGTGTGTGTGTGTGTGTGTGTGTGTGTGAGCCAGGTAATTCATTACAGGGGTTCAACCGGTAATCCCGCATGACCCGCCAGTCAGCTGCCGAAGCGTCCCTTCTGCCTCCTGCTGTTAAGGAAACCAAATGATGCGCATGCAAAACGAGTGATTAGGCGGCCCAATCGGCATCCAACACCTGGACGTGCCTTTGACATTGCCAAGGGTCGCCACAGTTTTATTCGTTTACGATATTATATACACTAATAATATGGATGAACTAAACATGAAAATATGTAAATAATGCAGTATGCCTACTACTGACCTGCAGAAGAGGGGGAGGGGGAGGAATGGGGGCGGAGTCGGAATTTTTTTTATCCGACTCCACACCCCTACATCCAGACCATAAAAACTTCGGAATACCTGGGATATATTCAGCCTAACAGTCCACTATGCATTCTTTCACCTACTACATCTAGACCAAAATACATATGAATAGCTGGGATATAATCAACCTAAATTTCCAACACAAACCTTCACCTCCTATATCTTGAGCAAAAATACATGTGAAGGCTGTAATATAATCAACCTAACATTCCATTAAATATTATTTAACCTCCTACATCTAGACTGTAAATAATTTCATGATGAAAAATGGCATTATACACACAAAAAAAAAGCATCAACACAAAAACAATAAGGTTAAGAATGTTGACATGTACAGTGCAACCTCTTTCTAACACAACAGATAGCGGAAATAACGTCTGTTAAGGCTGAATATTTATTACAGTAAAACCTCGATATAACGGACTTCAATAGACCGGAATTCGCTTTTATCGGACTCGAGGAGCTACCGGACTAAACTCCTATATATCGGAAAAAGTCCGATAAAGCCAGAAAGCAGTCTGGACTGCCTGACCACTTCAGCTATGTTCACCACAATAAGACAAGTAAAAGACATGTTTTTCAGTGCACAGTACAGTATTATTATACCATTTGATTAATGTAGTGAAGGTATAACACAGTACAATACTGCAATGGTGGTGACAACCACTGATGCAATCCGGACTAATGTCTGATATATCGGAAAAAGTCCGGATTAGCAGGGGTAAGTCCGGATGTCGCTTTTATCGGAATTTCGCATATTTCGGACTGGCTTGGGCCCCAATTAGTCTGTTATAGTGAGGTCTTACTGTATATCCATTCCATTACGGTAAATGTTACAAAAAAAAAACATACACTAAAATAAATATGGTATGTCACGCTGCACAAAATGTACAATACACTCACTTTCCAAAAGCTGAGAAGATTTGGAGGTATAATAAACTAAACCAAATAACACTCAATATTTACAGTACTTAACAAACTCAAATATCATCCTTTTCTCTTGTATGTCACAACCCAAAAGAACATCCATCATAAGTTTCATGAAGTTTTATACCCTGTTAGTCTGCATGAAAGGGACCCTGCTATTCTTCCCTAAGCACTGACCAAATATCAGCAGATTATTTATTTCATTTGTGTGTGTGTGTGTGTGTGTGTGTGTGTGTGTGTGTGTGTGTGTGTGTGTGTGTGT
>JAGKTI010040671.1:0-10365 GCA_018397915.1 Birgus latro
TCAGGCTGTGTTTGTTGAACAGCTGCACTTCAAAATCCCCCAACACAGCTGATACACACTAGCAGCAGCCATCTTCTCATTCCACTGTCACCCAGCACTGACCAGTTTTACTTACTGTGGAGAGTGCTAACATACAGTACCATCATCATTGCCTGATACATCATCTGATGTCACACCTACTCACTTCCATAGTCATACATACTAGTTACACCCAAACAAACACTGATAAGACCCATTTTCTGTGTGTGTGTGTGTGTGTGTGTGTGTGTGTGTGTGTGTGTGTGTGTGTGTGTGTGTGTGTGTGTGTGCACGCATGTGCACACACTCCTAACCCCCCCAGTGTACAACATAAAGCATGACTCATTTAAAGCAGTATTTGGTCTGCACACATCCTAAATTTTAAGTGAGGACTGACTGCATATGTGTGCAGATCAAGAAGTACACCAGTGCATGCTTCTTTGTGTAAATGTGTGATTTTTTAAGAGAGAATTCCTATCTCTGTAACTTTCTCAGTTGCAATTAAACTTCATCTCTGTGACATTCTTAGTGGCAGATAAACTCTTACATTTCTATATCTGTGACTCTCTTACTTGCAGATAAACTGTGAAGGGATTTTTCCTAGCTGCAGATTAAATTCTTATGTTGAATATGATTAGTAGTCTTGCTGCTGATATTAACTACATGTGACAGTGTTATATAAATTCTAAGAGATTCCTGTTTCCAATGATCAGTATAAAAGGGACATATTACTATATTGTATAAAGTGTACATATGAGTAAATACAGGCATATCAAACAGACTTGGCGACTGAAAGGTGTGTATTAACTGTCCAGCAGTGTGAGGTGCTGGAAATGGACACCTTCTCACAGTGCCACCTTTGTAACTCGGCAGAGCCCTACAAATGTCCTTTGACTCTATCCCTATCCTCGAAAAGGAAGATGGTGGACTGCAGTAGAAAGGCAACATCAGTCTGCAGTTCACTGGGTTGAACCTTCAGATGAACCTGGGGTCACAGCAACAACAACTGCAATGTGAAGATAAAATACCGGACAACAGCATACAGTAATACCTTTTATCTTTCTGCCACTTTTTCAGTCTTCTGTTGCTATGTTATCATCAAAGTATATACCAACACAAAATATTTTCACATACTGCAACAGAACTACTGAAATAATACTATACAGTAACATCTCAGGTAACCTCTTCAGCACACATACATCTTTTATATTTTGTTTCTGGATAAGGTCAAATCATTTTGCTCAGTTTCAGAAAGATGTCCTTTGGTTGATGTGGTTAATATTAGAGGTAGATGATGAATGAATGAATGTTCCAGGAGATCACTGACTGAAGTGAAGAATCATCATCATCATCCGGACCACCTTTCCTACCCTAGGGCAGGGAGAGGAATAGCAACGTCCAGACAGTCTAAGTTTGCCCAATCCAATGGGTCACACTTCCATGAACTCATCATTCAAGCCCCCCGAATCATGGCTCTATCTGATACACCAAAAACTTTCATCACATCTGCAGCTTCACATAAATGTATCCAACACAGTCAATCTGAACGCTATCACATTAAAAAGGGGTACCAAATCCCTAATCATGCACTTCTCAAAAAATTCATCCAGCCAGCTCAATCTCATGTCAGTCTTCTAGCCTCACCGACTTCCTCACCTCTCTTCCTCACACACTCATCCAACATGTCCCTCCACCTTCTCCTCAGGCTACCTTGCCTCCTCCCTCCTTCAAATCTGCTCAGATATACCTTTTTCACCACACTATTGTTATCCATTCTCTACATATGGCCATACAATCTCAGTACACTCTCTTCGATTCTGGCGTCCACAGACTTCCTCACTTCACATCTATCACTGTCTATCTATCTATCTATTGCCAGACACCTTAATCCTGTAAGGGGTGGCCACAAAAAAATCTCCTCCATGTCGCCCTGTCCCCCGCCATTTCACTGCCCTGCTCCCAGCTCACAACCCCCTCTCTCATATACCTCTCCACTCCATACCTCCATCTCATCCTTGGCCTCCCCTTCTCTCTCCCCCCCTCCACCTCACTCACATACACTCTCATTGTCAGTCTGTCACTCTCCATCCTCTCCACATGGTCAAACCACCTCAATGTGTTTCTCCTGATGCTTCCTATCACATCCACATCCACACCACAATGCTCCTTCATTTCCTCATTTGTCAACCTGTCTCTCCATATGACTCCACATGCTCCTCTCAAATAACTCGTTTCTTTCATGAATCACATTTTTTCGTATCCTCTCCACTCTCTGTAAGCCTCATACATTCCTCAGCAGTCCCATCTCCATTGGTCACACGCTTGACTTTTCATTTTCAGGCCACACCATAGTCTCACATCCATATGTTAGTTGGCACTAACACTCCTTCATGTAAGCATCGCACAGCTGCAACACTCAAGCCTCTGTTTCTTATCAGGGCCTTGATAGCAGCAGCTACCTTTCTTCCTTGTGTCACTCTACTTTCTACTTCTTTTGCACATTTTCTTCTCTTTTCTATCGCTGGACACAGGTATTTGAACTCTCTCACCAGTTCCAGTCTGCCTCCATTCACCTTAACATCACATCGGGAGTCACCTTCTCTCTCGATTTCCATCATTTTACTCTTTTCTACATTTACTCTCAAGGGATGACACACACAGACATCTGCAAAACTCTGCACTAGTCTACCAAGCTCTTGTCCGGTATTTGCAAGTAGCACTATATCTTCAGCATACAACACATTTGAGATATTCCATCCATCACCATTCAATACCAACGCCCTCCCTCTCTCCATTACACGTGTTTTTACTTCTCTCATCATCCCATCCATATACTGTATATATTGAACAACCATATATATACTGTGGGAAGGGTAGTGGTGAACAGTGGGTATATTAGAAATGCATGGAGAGAGAATATATAGACAGATAGATAGACATGGAAAGATCATTATAGCCGGCTGTTGAATGAGGAGTTTGACTGGGACAGGGAAGGTTTAAAGCAAGCAGATCCAGTGTGTGGCCCTTGGCCTTTGATTGACACTGCTACTGTGAGTGAGGCAATAGGCAGGATGCAGGTGGGGAAGGCAGCAGGTGTGTCTGGGTTGACTGGTGAAATGCTGAAAGCTTCAAGAGATATAGGATAGAGGTTAGTCACTGACCTGATAAATATGATTACATATGAGTGTGTTGTCCCAGATGATTGGCTAAAGAGTGTAATTGTAAATGTGTAAAAGGGGAAGGGTGGTGCACTGAAATGAGGAAATTATAGAGGTATAAAGCTTTTAGATCATTTAATAAAGATAATGGAGAGAGTTCTAGAAGGTATAATTAGAGAAAGAGTGAATACTGATGAGATGCAGTTTGGGTTTATGCCAGGCAGGGGGACCATTGATGCCATATTCAATGTTTGACAGTTTCAGGAAAAATATATAGGTCCTGCCCTTGGGTGGGAAAGGAGGTCCAGATGATGATGATGATGGTGGTGAAGAAAAGGGAACTGTACTTTGCTTTTTTTTATTTGGAGATGGCCTGTGACAGAGTCCCTAGACAGGTAGTGAAGTGGGTAATGAAAAAGCGGGGGATCAAGGAGTGGTTGGTTAGGATCGTTTTGGCCATGTATGTATATGCTCACACCCAGATAAGAGTGAATGGAGATTTGAGTGATGAGTTTTCCATGAATGCTGGTGTGCATCAGGGGTCAGTTTTAAGTCCCTTGTTGTTTATCAGGTTACTTGAAGCCCTCTCAAGTGACTTAGGAAATGGACTCCCGTAGATGTTGTATGCTGATATAGTGTTGATTGCAGTGAATGAAAGGGAGGCACAAGAAAGATTTAGGAAGGGGAGAGACAGTATGGGGCACAAGGATTTAAGAGTAAATGCAGATTAAACAAAAGTGATGATATCTAGGGTTCATGGTGGTACTGTCAACGAAGAGGGAGAGTGACCATGTGCAATTTGCCACAAGGGCATGGGAAGTAATTCCATCTTGTGCAGTGTTTGTGGTAAGTGGGTGCATAAGAGATGTAGTGGTATTGGAGGAAGACTGCGAGATAATGCTGATTTTATGTGTGTGGCGTGTCAGGAAGAGCAGGTGGAGACGGTCAGGCGTGAAAGGATTGAACTTGCTGGTGAGTCTCTTGAATGTGTGGAGGAGTTTTTTATTTGGGAGGCATGTTATGTGCTGGAGGTGGGGCTGGTGTGGCTAGGGTGAGAAGTGTTTGGAAGAAGTTCAGGGAGCTGTTACCTCTCCTGACATTGAGAGTGTTCTCCCTACATGCTAAGTGATCTTTGTATGCACCATGTGTTAGGAGTGTAAAACTGTATGGCAGTGAGACCTGGGCAGTACAGGAAGAGGATATTCGCAGGCTCAAACATACAGAAATAACAATGATTAGATGGATGTGCAATGTGTCCCTGTGTGCAAGGCCCGGGGGGACTAGGTTTACGATGGAAGAGTTGAGAGGTAGGATGGACTGGAGTGTACTGGTGTTGTGATAAGGAGAGGTAGACTGAGGTGGAGAGGATGGGGGATGATGACTGGGTGCAGAAAGTGAGAAGTGTCAATACTGGGGGTGGGGTTGCAAGGAGTAGACCGAAAAAGACGTGGGACAAGGTCATTAAGTGTGACCTCAGGGTTAAGGGACTGAACAAGGAGGCCGCCACAGATCGAGCAGCATGGACAGCCACCATTAGGTGACCAAGGCCGATGCATGCAAGCATGTTGGAGCCTTCAAAAACGAAATGAACGAACGAAAACTAAACGAACCATGGGGACATCACACAACCTTGTCGCACACTCACACTGACCGTGAACCATTCACTTAGATGCCCATTTACCCTTACACATGCCTCACAACCATAATAAAAACTCTTGACAGCACCTAGCAGCTTACATTCTACATCGAACGTGCACAAAACCTTCCACAATACTTCTCTGTCCACTTTGTCATTTGCTTTTTCCAGATCCAAGAATGCCATAAATACCTTATAGTCCTTCTGACAAGCCTTCTCCACTATCTGTCTCATTGAAAATATTTGATCCACACTTCCTATGCCACTCCTAAAGCCACCCTGTTCATCACTCACTAGGACTTCTGATATCTCTCTTACTTTCTCTATAACAATTCTTCCATAAACATTCCCTACAACACTTAATAAACTTACCTATCTCTATCTATAGCCCGACGCCCTAATCCCGCAAAGGGTGGCCGCAGACAAAACGCCTCCAAGTCACTCTGTCACCCACCATTTGCCTACCCTCCCCCCAGCTCACTCTCCCCTCCCTCATATACCTCTCAACTCCATCCCTCCACCTCATCCTCAGTCTTCCCCTCCCTCTCCCTCCCTCCACCCCACCTGCATACACCCTCTTAGTCAGTCTTTCATTCTCCATTCTCTCCACATGTCCAAACCACCTCAGTGAATTTCTCCTAATCTTCTCAACCACATCCACATCCACCCCACAACGTTCCCTCACTTCTTCATTCATCAACCTGTCCCTCCATGTCACTCCACATGCTCCTCTCAAGTAATTCATTTCCATTGCTCTCACTCTTGACTTGTTACCCTCTAGCAAGGTCCATGCCTTGCTTCCATACGTCAGGGTGGGGATCACGATACTATCATGCAGTGACTTCTTGATTTCCATACTCACCTCCCTATTTCTTATCACTGCTTCAGTGAACCAACAACCTTCCTTCCCTGCTGTACCCTTTCAAGTATTTCATCCCCAAAACTTCCATCCTTACTCATCACACTACGCACATACTTGAATGCACTCACATTCTCCATATCCTCACCATCCAATCTCACTGTGCATTCTGTGAATTCATTCCTCTCAAACACCATAACTTTACTCTTGTTTACATTGACTTTCAGACTCATCTTCTTACACAATGTCCCAAATTCATTCACCAAACCTTGCAACTCCCATTCATCTTTACTCAACAATACTGTTTCATGAGCAAACAACAACACCGGAATCTTCCACATCCCACCCTCATTCATTAGAGCCACTCTCACATCAACTGCCCTATCGTGCACCTCCTTTACAACCCCATCCATGTATCTATTAAACAGCCATGGAGACATCACACAACCCTGTTTCAGTCCCACATTCAGATAAAAGAACTCGCTCAGCTAACCATCCACTCACACAGTAGCCCTTGCTCCTTCGTACATACTCTTCACAGCACTCAACAATTTCCCCTCCACTCCATATATTCTTAATACCTTCCACATACCTTGCCTATCTATTCTGTCATAAGCTTTCTCCAAGTCCATGAAGGCAGTATACACTTTCTTTCCCTTCTCTAGATATAACACCATAGAACAAATATCTGATCTACACACCCTTTTCCTTTCCTAAATCCTCCTTGTTCTTCTCCAACTAACTCCTCTGTTATCTGCCTAACCCTATCAGTAAGTATTCTATCATATATCTTTCTAGTCACACTAAGAAGGCAAATACCCCTATGGTTACCACATACTTCTCTCTCCTCTTTTCCTTATATAAAGGAACAATTATACCTGATTTCCAGTCCTCTGGAATCCTTCCCTCTTCCCAAGCCAATCTACACAACTTCCATATCCACTCCACAACAATCTCATCCCCATACTTCAGCATTTCACCACACACTCCATCCATTCCTGGGGCCTTTCCCATCTTGATCTTCATTGATTCCACTACTTCTGCCCTACTGATCTCTTCCTCCCTCCTCTCACCTCTTCTTCTCCCAGCCATTCCCCAACCACTTATACTTGCACTGTTCTCACTCTCTACATTCAACAAATTCTCAAAGTGATCCTTCCATCTCCTCAATTTCTCTCTCTTCTCCACCAGCAATCTATTATTCTCATCTTTCACTCCCCTACTATATGCCCTTTCACACTGTCTGACTTTCTTTACCTCCTTCCAAAACAATTTCTTACTTTCCCTCCATTTTACACTCAGATTCCTCCCAAACTCCTCATCCACTTTCTTCTTACTCTCCTTCACCAATCTCTTTACCTCTCTTCTCCAGCTCACATATACCTCTCTCTTCTCTCTCTCATCTTCTCCCCTACCTCTGCTCACTAGCCATTCACTATATGCCTTCTTCTTTTGTTCCACAGCTCATTTCATCTCATCATTCCAACATGCTATGATAATTCCTGCACTCACTTCACTCACCTTTATTTTTATACAGGGGTACAATCACAGCCTTTTTCCACTCTGCTGGCAGTTTCACTCATCCATGCCTTCTTACATACCTCCAACAAGCATACGTGAATACGTGAAATGAATGTTATGTTGCAATAAAGGTTGTAAATGGATGGCTGCCACTAACCATGGGGGGTACTAAGAGTGAAGTGTACGAGCAGCTACAAGTTTGGTTACTGGCTACACAATCATCAGTCTTAGGCACGAAAATCAGCCACAACTAGCACAATCAAGGTTAAGGTTGAGACTCTAACAATGTTATACATCTTATTACACATACCCAGTCACTTTTCTTCCAACAGTTTCCAGTAACTCTTCAGACGAACGGTAATTAGCTGGTTTTGGCCCTTTTATATTTTAACTCCTAGTCTATAGAAAATATTTTGTGTCATAGCCATACTCAATGTGGGGATCCTTAAGAGAAAGCATGGCACTCTCTGATTTGACCTTATTTGATATCGACAGCAAATGACTGATTGCAAGTTTAGAGAAAGCACAGATATTCCTGTACTGTGCATCTCCTTCCATCTGTTCACAAATGCTTCCTTGTGTTAGACAACAGATACAAACATCACAGATCTGCAGCTCCTCACTGATGCAAATAACTACTGGGTTAAAACTCCACAGCAAAAAGTGAACAGGCTCCCATGTAAACCCTGCATCCCAAATCCACATTCTGTTACAAGTGACAACCTGGAAGCATGTGTTGGCTGCTCCCTGGTGGTGGTGGTGGTGGTGGTGGTATTACTGTTTAACTACACAGCACTACACTAACCACAATACAGGCTACACAGTACAGTACAATCCATGCCACTAGCTCCTCTACACAATACTTTAGTCAAGCTATACCAAAACCTAACAGGATCTTGCAAAATAAAACACTAAGTCCCTGTTATATGTCACGTCTTTGAACACTCTTAACAATTTACAGCACCAGTTTTACAGAATCTGTTGTCATATCTTCAAACACATCTTTGACAGACAATGAGGACCACCTGCCATACTAAATAGTTGTAGTACTAGTAGTTGCAACCCCAGGCTCATCATGAATCCAGCAGACAGCAGTCTCAAGGTGTTCTTTACCTGCAGTCTGCCATCCTCTTTCCAGGAGGAGAGGGAAAGTGTTGAAGGACATCTATATAACCAGGCAGTGATGTTAACTGGTTATATCTGTGCCATCACATAAAGGTGTCCCTCTCCAGCACAGGATTCTGTACTGCACTCCACAGCACTGATGAACTGATGAGTTACTTATGCTCTTAGTGGAATTAAATAACTGCAAATCTACCTAGTAATGAAAAAAGAGGGACATTAATTTTATTAGTTTAAATTCTAGATGTGTAAAAAAACTAGGGACTGGACTGTACTGAAGGCATGCAATATTAGTCAACATGGCATAACTACAGTAAAAATATCACACTTATATCAAAAGTTATGAGAATTTATGAAGTGTTAGTCCACATAACTACAGTAAATACACCACACTAATATTAAAAGTTCTGGGAGCAAAGTAACAACAACTCCAATATGTACTCAAACACAGCAAAAACACAACAATGAAGTTAAAAGTTCTGGGAGCTAATCTACATGACTATAAAATGATAAGCAATGTAATACCTCTGTCTAGGTCTCATTAATGATACTGGGCAGTGTACAGAGACAGTAATTCAGAGGTTATAAATACATTTTCATTACAGAGTGCACTGCCAACTCTCTCTCTCTCTCTCTTTCTCTCTCTCTCTCTCTCTCTCTCTCACACACACACACACACACACACACACACACACACACACACACTTTAATGTTAAAAGATCTGAGCATTGATCTACAAGGCTACAAAATTATAAGTACAGTGACACTCAAATATCCAGCCTAGATTAACTCCTTCAATACCATAAAGGGAGAGCCCCCTCAATGTCAGAAGAGGCAACAGCTCCCTGAATTTTCTCCTACCACTCCTTACCCTGGCCACAGAGCTAGCTCCACCTCCACCTCCAGCACATAACATGTCCCCCTTTATAATTGATACAATACAAATACACCATTGGACTGATGAAGTCAATTATGTTAAGCAATGTACAGATCTTGACAGTCAATGACTACGAATATTGTAAGAATGCCTGTATTACAGATTAGCTACAAGAATTTATTTTTTAAGCTAATGAGGGTTCCAAGCACCAATTCCTACAGATTTATTTTGCATAAGGTACAACAATGGGTAATGGTAGTAAAGTACATCCTTCAACTTTGCGAACTTTAACTTTGCGATTCACCAATTTTGTGAGGTAGTTCCAAAAGTAATGTATTTTTTAAAATTTATGAACTTTGCGACTGATCACACACTTTGCGAGGTTGAGTGGTGGGAGAGTCGTCTTCCTGCACTACTTTGCCACCCCGAGTAATGACGTCATGGTTCATTGGGCGTACTGAGCCTCCTAGTTCAGTGGTCTGCCGCCCTGCCACGTTTGTTTGCACCTGTTTCCAACCAAGGTCACTGACCCTCACAATTTCGTGGTGCTCCTCGCAGTACCCCAGCAGTCTAACCTTGCATGAGTGTTATCATGGCGCCAACGAGTAAGAAGAACAAGAAAATAATTTTGGAGACCAAACTGAAAATGATTGAAAGGAAAAAAGCAGGTGAAGGTAAATCTGCTATTGGTCAGGAGTTTGGTGTTGGTGAATTGACAGTGAGAATGATTTTAAAGAACAGTGAACAAATCAAGCAAGCAGCGAATAACTACAGTAGGCGCGGAAAGTATTGACGCCATCTTAAAAAAAGAAAACATTCTTGTGGTCAGCAAGGACAAACAAATAAATTAACACTCACCATTGAATTTAGTATTTACTGGCATTCCCCTTCACCTTTATTATCTTCTTAAGGCGTCTGGGGAGACTGATGGCGTAGTTTTGCAGAACAGACGGACTAAAACTGCTCCATAGCTGCTTCACTGCAGCCTCAAGTTTAGGCAAAGATGATGTGCCGCTTCATGTGCGCCCATAAATTCTCAATGGGATTGATATCTGGGCTGTTTCCGGGCCAATCTCGAATAAAGGGAACCTCACAGTCTGTTAGCCACTGTTTCACTGACTTTGCAACATGTGCAGGGGCAGAATCTTGCATAAATACTCTTGCCTTGGTTTTA
>JAGKTI010040672.1:0-10365 GCA_018397915.1 Birgus latro
CATACACTCTCTTTGTCAGTCTCTCACTCTCCATCCTCTCCACATGGCCAAACGACCTCAGTGTGTTTCTCTTAACGCTTCCTGTCACGTCCACATCCACACCACAACGCTTCTTCACTTCCTCATTTGTCAGTCTGTCACTCCATGTGAATCCACATGCTCCTCTTAAATAACTCATTTCCATTGCTCTCACTCTTGACTTCTTTCTCTCCAACAAGGTCCTAGCTTCACTTTCATACGTTAGAGTTGGTATCACAATACTGTCATGGAGTAGCTTTTTCACTTCCATGCTCACTTCCCTGTTTCTTATCACTGCTTTCAAGGAACCAGCAACTTTTCTTCCTTGCTGTACCCTTTCAAGCAATTCAGCCTCTAAACTTCCATCCTTACTCATCACACAACCCAAGTACTTTAATGCACTCACATTTTCCCCAAAATTCGCACCCCATCTCCCCTTCTCCAACTTTCTTAATACTCCCTTGACTCTTAATGCCCCCCTCTCTCTCTATGCTCCCTTTCCCTGTATATCTCTTTACCTCATGAGCCTCTACTGGTACACCCTCTGTATTCCACAACCCTCAAATTCTCCCCACTGACTTTGTCCCTATCACTCTCAGTGTCTCTCCTCACTCCATCCCCACCGTCCCCCCTCTTAAGGCCAGTCGCACCATTCCTGCCTCAGCTGTCACTCCCACTTTCCCTATTCCCAAAATCTCCCCCTGTGCCTCCTCCCGCCCCCCTCCTGCACTCCGGTCACATCTCAAATTCCATGCTTCACCACCCCACCCTCCATATTCCCCACCCCACCCTCCATATTCTCCACCCCACCCTTCATATTCCCCACCCCTCTTTCCATATTCCCCTCACCCCCTCATTCCCCTCCCCTCCGCCCCTTCTCACTTCCGTGTCCCCCTACCCCACCTTTCATATACCCCTCATCCCCTTTCCCCTCACTCCCCTTTCCCCTTACCCCTCCCTCTTCCCAGGCAGTGAGGGTCTAAGTAACTGACCACATATTTCACCACAAAGTGCCGCGCTCTTGCTTGCTCGAGTAGAACATCCTGGAATTTAATAAACTCGAGTTTGCTTATCCTTCGGAAAATGTAGCACGTTTATGTTGTTTACAGCGAGAACTGCGTTACTCTAAAATATAAAAAAGTATATAGTTAGTCCATGAGGGCGGTAAAACATAGAGAAGTAAAACCTAAACGACTTTTCTTTTTTACTGTAAGACCTTCAGTAAGGTAACTTTTTTTTTTGGGGGGGAGCTCTCTTTTAGCGTTTTTTTTTATTATTTTTTTTCATGCTAGAAACGTCAGATTTAGCCTTAATTTACCTGTTTAGTTCAAAAAAGACTTTCCTAAACCACATAAAAGCACCAGTTTGGATACCAGAAAAAAATTATGAGTAATAATAATAATAATAATAATAATAATAATAATAATAACGATAACAAGAAGCGGTGCCAAGGCACAGCAAACCCGTCTCCGACAGTCATTTTAGTGCTGACGTATAAACATAACAGGATATCTAGTCAAAGATGTCACATATCAGATTTGGAGTAAATCGGGTGAAAATTGACGATTTTATGCCCATTTGAAATTTTTGGCCCGACCCACCTGACGTTGCCCCCCCTACCGCTAACTGGATGGTGACCCCCTAGGTGTAATGAGGCATGTTGTAGGATGCAGATTTGAAAGATGCACCTTTAGGTTTTGGTTTCATGTCGATATGAGGAATTTGAAAGGAGTTGTGGCGAGACAACGATTTTTACCCCGTCCCTTTATTTTATTTTATTTTTTTACATTGTTTGGGCCTACAGCCTGGGCCTTGGCTCAGTTTGGCCCCAGATTTAACCAGGTGATTAAAAGGTCATAGCTCATCATCCCTGTACTTTTAGTCAAAATCGCACCTGTACTTTTCACGTAAATTTAAGACAAACAAACAAACAAACAAACAAACTGAGTGAAAACAATACCCGTCCCCGATCCCCCCCCGGGGCGGAGACGGGTAATGATAACCAGTGAAGGGGTCAGTACGAAGTAAGCTAAAGTCAATTCTGATTTTATAATAAAAGGTTGTAAAAGGAGCTCCTCAGAATAAAGGTCACAAGAATATCAGGCGACATTTTATACTCCTTTGCAAGTGAAAGTAATTACTTAAAAAAAGCTGATCTGTCATCTTAGCATTATTCCAAGGTAACTACCATCCCCTCACTTTAAAACGCCACTGTGTTCACAAAGCCACACATTACAAGGATTAAACTGAATGGCTTAATCTTAAGTTTCTAACGATCGGAACTTCTTTAGAGTTTCATTCCACCTAATATCAGACGAGTTTATTTCGAGTGAGTATGAGATTCTGAAAGTGTCAATACCGTCACCATTAACTTTTGATGATCAGGACAACACTAATACTTTATTCCAGCTAAATGTAACACGATTTCAATAATCTGGGCGCGAGTCACATTAGCCCGAGAGTCTAAGCAGTATCTGCACATTTGATTGCGACCTAAGGGATCAGTCACTCGGCTTATTATATTCCCGGATTTCTGATGGGGCGAGAGATGGCGCGGCGTGAGGGACAAGGGCAGCCAGACGCCTCCCACTCAGGGCCTCTTGATCTGATTCGCGTGCATTATGCGTCCCCGCCTCATCCGTGGCAGTGACCTTTATCTCCACACCTACACGTAGCTCACTTAATTGTTTCCCCTACTCTCACTGAACAGTGTGGTGGGAAGTGCCAATTAATACAGTGCGAACAAAAAAAGACAGATAGATAGACAGATAGAGCAAAACTTATAAATTAGATAGATAGACGGGTGGAATTTTAACATACGTACGGTAGCGTATCACTGGAATACCTGGCAGAGAATCACGGAAGCACTACTGAAGATTTACTCCTAAAAACAACTGTTGATATTTGCTTGCGCCTTAAGAATCAAGCAACAGAAGAATAAACAACGTTTACATCTGAGGTATTCATCTTGGGAAAAAAAAAATGATTTAAAGCTTCATACTGACAAAACGACCCAGCTTAGAACATCAACAAATTCTATTTCCTTCGTCCTCACTCGCACCACCATCCCAGCCAATCTACCATTTCCATTTTGCCCAACCCAGCCTTTCTGCTCTCCATCTGCTTTACTTGTGGAAAATTCATTGCAGGGGCAGGAAGCGATCCACATGAACAGATTTTTCGTCTTTCTACCCACTGCTTGCTGATCTGCATGATAGGGTATACACACACTTCATAATATCCAGCCAAAGCCTCCAGCTCCTCCCATCTACTGAACTTTCGCGTGACGCAGTTAGATAAAGATGAATGCTCTTGTTTACTTCACAGTCATCCAGTCATATGTCAAGGTACCGATTTGTTTTGAGAATGAGTCAATGTCAGTGACCCGTAAATGATTTCATAAAGTTCTCAACATAACGAGGAAAGGCATGGTACAGTAATGGTGACGGCCAGGAAATATATTTAAAGTTCGGAAACAGCAATCACGCTGCCTTGGAGGTCAACAAAATGTCACGGAAGATGAAGCAAGCGTGCAGCCTCCCAGGTAAACCCCTGGCCACGGCGTCAATACAAAATTCAAAAGTGCTCTCTACTGTTCACCGCCTGGCCCTGGAAGCCCATCTGTCGTGCCCGGCTGCCAGAGGATTACCCTCAATCTTTAATGTCGACGTCTGCAAAGGTACAGGGCTCCGCTCGGCCCATCCCATTTTGTGTAGAGGCTTGGTTGGCTGTGTTCCTTCGGTGTTGGATGGAGGAGGACTGTGAACTCTTACTTCTGTAATTATGATTATTCTGAGGGGTCTGAACTCTCCTTCGCATGTCATTTATGATTTTTTTAAAGACTGATATTGCGTGTAGTCTTATTTATTCATTCATTTATTTATTTTCTTAGCTATATATTTATCCTGTTTATTAATCTTTATTCTGTTTTCATATCATTGCTGGTGGAACTGAATTGTTGGTAGAAAGGGACTGATTTCTCTCCTTCCTCTGGTATTATGATTATTTTGAAGAGTAATTAAGTGCTGATAAAAACATTATTTTGTGTAGCAGTTCGGTTGGCTGTCAGTGTTGGGTAGAAAGGATACAGAACTTTCACTTAGCCCTACTGACACTGCGTCTAGTTTTGTTAATTTTTTTCTCATGATTAAAGACATTGAATGGTGAGCTGAAAGGGATTAAACTCTGTCCTTCTTATGCCCTGAAGAATATTTTGAAGACTTATTTGATGCTGATGTAAGCCTTATTTTGTGTGAAGGTTTTACTGCTGGGTTTTTTTCTGTACTGGGTGTAGGGAAACTTTTAACTCCATCCTGCCAGTTGACTTATAATTATTTGGAAGGCCGATACTGAGCCAAGTTATAGCTATTTATTTATTACTCGTAACATTTTAATGCATTTGTAGGAACGGGATCATCTGTAGGAGCGACCCTGTCCGTGTGTGCCTCCTACTTAAACACTTTCGAAGACGAAGTGCTTAAGACTTCAGCGACTTTAGCGAAACCCCATATTAATGCCCTGAAGCTTCCGCATCTGTTTAATACTTTTGCTTTTGTTCATATTAATGATGACATAGAAATGTGTGTGGAAAGGGGCTGATGTCTTTCCTGTCGGTGTTTGTACCCTTATGGTTCTTTTGAAGGCTAGATTAATGCAGCTCAGAATCTTACCGTTGTGAGTAGTTTTAATTATTTGTTTACTTATATTTTATTGTGTTGTTTTTCTTACTGTGCTATATTCATGTCAGTGTCACTGGTAGTAGGTTGCAACTGGAAATGGACTACATTCTCTCCTACATGTTTTCTCTTAAGTATCTGAAGACTTCTTAAATGCAGCCAAAATTTTCATGCTGTGTTGATTTTTATTTATTTATTTATTCATTTATTTAGTTATTTAGTTATTTGGCAGTTTTTGTGCTGTTTTTGTCATGGCTGATTGTACTGAATTGTGCATGGAAACGAACTGAACTCACCTGTATTTCATATGATTATTTTGAAAACATGTTAGATTCAGAAAAAGAAAATGATATATAGGCTTCGTTTCTGTGTTTTTCTTGTGGTTGAGAGGGACTGAATTTTATCATTTCATGTGACTTTGTGGTTATTAAATAAAGGTGACAGCCTTGCTTTACGTGTAAGGTGAAAGCCTTGTTTTACGTGTAGGATTTGTTGTTGTGTTACCTGTATTAAGTTGCAAGTGGAGTGTAACTGATTTCTCTCGTTTCATGCTACTATGATTATTTACAAAATTATTAAAAGCCGGGAAACCATATTAAGTGTAGATATTTTTTACGAGTTCCATCAGGGATGGTCATACGGACGTGTAGGTGGAGAGGGACTGAAAACCATATATTCATTTACTTTATTATTATTTTAGATAAACGCAGCTGAAAAACAGGCTAGTGTATATTTTTAGTTGTTGTGTTTCCAGTGAGCCTGATCGAGTTTTAAGAGGAGAGGAACAGAAAGTTTTATTTTTATTTTGAAGGTTTATTAAACGCAGGTAAACAGGCAACTTTCACACCTGAATAAAAGATACAAAACGGAGACCATTCTGAGGTGTAACAAGTCTTGAGTCACACACTCAGAATTAATATCACATCATTTCCTGACGTCTTTCAAACTGTAAGGAAAGATACAAGAGAAAGTATAGTACAGTAGAACATTGATAGACAGAACATACAGACGGACAGACAGATAAATAGATAGATAGACAGATAATGGGGAAAAAAAAATACATCTGAACACTGTAAAATAGCATACAATATTCACCGATGATCAGACTACGAACTAGACAAGCTCTGTAAGGTTTTAGCCAGTCTCAATATCAGAAAGCTACAAAATCCCCGGACCGTCTCCCCACACGGAATATCGTATGAAAGAAGATTATAAATATGTATGTAGTGTTCCGTACTGGCCTACTGTAGACCTTACATTTATGTCGTGGATGGCAGAGGAAGAATTTATATCACATACTAACCATTTTTCTTTTTTATTTATTTATTTATTTATTTTTGATGAACGTGTCTCCATTGCAGTGAATTTATTGCTTTTAATAACTTTGCATTGGTGGTAAGTTTTCACTGTTAGTATTCAGTTTGGTTTGGTTGTAAAATTTGATGACTATGAAAGTATTTAAGACTATTAAAAGAAAAAATATTGTCGTATGGTACAGGTATACGCACTTGAACCCCTTTAGTACGATGACGCATTTGTTTTCCGTTTTTTCCCATTATATAGTTACAGCATCGAGACAGTTGCATTTAGATCTGGAAGCCTCTGCAGTTAAGTGGTTAATGTGGTGCTGTATACCCCCCACTCCACACATCTTGACTGGCTGCCTTGAGCTGAATAAAATCGCAGAGAGAGAGAGAGAGAGAGAGAGAGAGAGAGAGAGAGAGAGAGAGAGAGAGAGAGAATCATTTAAAAAGACGTCACTGTAGCGACCGGGTTATGCTCAAGAATGTTAATATGGTCCAAGACCCGTATTCTCATCGGTTGAGGAAACTCCCTAACACCTTTTCTTAAGCGATTTATTTAGTTTATTGCACCTTACTGACCTGTGTCACATAAATCCTTCCAGTATCACCGTATGCTGCATAAATAACTTACAAAAGGATATAAACCAGCAGTATCCAAAAATAAACACCTAAAGGAGAATTATTAGGGAGCCTCCTTCACCAGCGAGAATACGAGCCTAAGTCTTTTTTACAAGTCAGAGGTTTCGAACTATTGTCAGTTTGCCTTTAACTGAGGGAGCTTGGCCAGACCCACACCGTGAATGCCGTAGCTGGTCCCGGTTGCCTGAAATACGATGAGCCTTAGTTATGAGGTTGGAATGAGTCTCCTTGGTTGTCATTTATATATCAAGCCTCCTATATGACAACACCTTGATATTAACTGAACTGACTGGGGTTGGGAATCGATGTCAGGTTAGAGTAAAAGCGCTATAATGAAGCAAGATTCTAACCTGTCGAATTATTGCTTATTTCAGTAAAATAGGTTTCTGGGCTATGGTAAGAGGACAAGGTAAAAGAATTAATGCCTGCAGCTTTACCTATAGTCTTAGTATATAATTTCATTACACGTCTGATTCTCAAAGTAATTATTAAAAACTTGAGTTCATTTAATTATTCCTGATTAGTTTAGCAGTGCTTCGTGAAGGATTGACAGGAGTTCAAGGCGTACAAAGAACATTGGCTGGAACCTTATGTGTATTCCCAGTCAGTATTTGCACATAATTCGCCCCGAAATAGTGAAGCGGTATTAGAATTCAGTAAATGTACACGTGACTAGTTTAGCAAAATCTCATTCGGTTTTCATGTGAGTTTGGGAGGGTAAAAAATGAACGTCCGCAACATCACGTACAGTCCCGGTTAATAATGTCCACACGTCAGAGATTTGAAGTAATACACAGAATATCCAATCTAATTAGTTGTTATCCGTTAGTTTCGCAAGATCTGAATGGCTATTGATCACTGCTCCACAAAACCAGTCGGTAATTTATTTAAGTAATACCTAAGGAACGAACAAGAATCCACCCATTATCTTATTGTTGATTAGATTCACAAAGTTTCGTTGTCATGGTGTCGGGATGGACGTAGAGGAACTATTTATCACAACTGTATTCGCAAATTTCAACTGTACTTTGTGCCTGAGTAAAGTGCAGTAGTGCAGAGTACTGTGGGTCATGGCGCCGCCATTCAGCACATCAAGTTTAATAGGGCAATAAAAGACGCCATAATATGAGGGAACGAGGACTCAACTACCTTTGTAATTAAGGTCACCACGCGAGGCACTTTGTCCAGTGGTACCTGTAAGTGCGCCTTCACTCTGTCACCACCTCGGCTTCATTTGACTTATTCCTGGTATCGCCAAGTGATTTTACTGTTAGTAAAACCTTTCGTAGTGCAGGGTTTAGAAACAGCCTTCATTGACTCCCCCCCCAACACCATGTGGCTTTTATTTTATTTTATTTTTTTTAAATGCCACCAAATTCTTTTATTCATCTTATAAGCACCTCACGCACAAAGGTGTTAGAAACACTGTACATAACAGCTTCAGTAATTTGACGTTTATTTTCTATTATTCTTGGTACCACCATATGTTTTTCTCCAGTTTAGGGGTGATTTTTCATCGTAGAGAGTTAATTGCTCTCGCTCATTGCCTTCTCGCACGTTATTCACATTCTGTTTGGAGGTATTTATTGCCTGACGCCGAATACCATGAGGAATGACCTCAACACAACGAACAGCATATGACTTCTTTTTTATACCCGTCCTTGACCCAGCGAGCCTGGCGCAATGTTTTGCTTTTGTTCGGCAAGCGTGCGTGTGTGCTTACGAGAGAGAGAGAGAGAGGAGAGAGAGAGAGAGAGAGAGAGAGAGAGAGAGAGAGAGAGAGAGAGAGAGAGAGAGAGAGAGAGAGAGAGCGCGTGTGTGTGTGTGTGTGTGTGTGTGTGTGTGTGTGTGTGTGTGTGTGAAGCACTTCTCTATTGACACGAGTCCTTATTCCGAAAGGGAATCCTGTGCTAGTTTTCTAGTTTTGTAGAACTTACTATACCAGTAAGATTACCCTCATTTAATGTTAGGTTGTTACGATGCAAGTATTACGACCGACATATCGTAGTAACCTCGACTTTTAAAAGCGTGGGGTGTGATACTGCTCTGCTCAGCTATATATTATGGCCGTGTGAATTGATTATGACATTAAATTTCCCAGTATTAGGAATTCCTTACTATAACTTTCATGATGTGTTTAGATGTTACGTTTTCGTCGACAGAAGAAGGCTTACAACGTACTCCTGTCGACTACAAAAGGATTAGTTACATAGACAGTATTACCAGGTCCCTCGGTTCTTGTAGAAGTAGACAGGGAAGTAAATACCCTTTACTTCATTTACTCAAGAAGCTAAATACTGACGTGATCATGTTTTCAGGTTCTTAATAAAATAAGTATTGAGCTACACAGATTATTTTTACGTCAGCCAGGGTTTCAGTAGCATAAATTTTCTCCGGTCAGGGCTTCGGCTCAGAGTCCTCTGTTTTGCGTATTATTAACAAAATATTCGGACATAGATCTGGGGTAAAATTTGTAGCTGATGATGGATCCATGACTAAATTTGTTAGTATTCATTTCAACATGAGGATTTTTACAGTTCTTGTAGTTAGGCGCATGAACTTAGGTTAGGGGAGACTCGATGTACGGAAGGGGTTAATGACAAGCACGGATTTAGGGGGCATAGGGGGCGTACCCGCTTTAATTTTTGCCAGACCAGTGATTACTCGCAAAAAAAGAACTATATTATTCACCACAATATAAGCAATAAATATCCTGCATTGATACTGTCATACGATTATTTCAGTGGTAAGACGGATTTTGTGATAAATTTTGAGGAATTTGGTAAGGAGTCAGCATGAACTGAAATATATGGTAATTGCGCTGCGAATCTCGCCCCATTTTCGTTTAGTGCTGGATCCGGCCCTGAATGTAAGCTATGTGACACCCTCTATCTCTTGCACTGGAGGGGTTAATATAGGCTGTGCCAAACCCCATCTGTTCGAGATGTCTCCCCTAAGTAAAGGAAAAAAAAAGTCATTGTAGTCAAGAGGTTAATAGTGATTCCCTTGCTAAAATTTTATAAAAAGCTCCAGTACTATAGAATTTCATGGCCAAAATCCCTGGCGGAATGTGTGATAAATTAACAGCAGTAATTAATGATGAGGGAAAATTTTAGAGAGCAGAGAGAGTAATGAGTGAACGAAAAAAAAATGGGAGAGAATCAATACAGAAGAGAACATTTTTAACCCATAATGAGAGAAAATTTTGGAATGGAGAGAGGTTAATTAGTGGACGAAGAAATAATAATATTGGGGAGATAGAGTGCATACAGGAGAGGAACGTTTTGACCCTTTCGTTACGCTGGCACATTTTCGATTTTTTTGTTCTTTCCACCGGGCGTGTTTATTATGCTTGGAAGAGATGTCGGGTAGTGGAAAGTGTAAATACAAAATCCTAACCCTCTTATTTTTGTGTGGCATTAACTGAACAAAACCGTATGGCAATAACGATAATTAAATACAGAATGTCAGTCCTGTCCTCTCTTGTCTTGTCACTCGTACAATGCGTCTTGCACATACTCATGTTTTTTTCCCCTAGTTTCCTTGTTGTGAATTAGGTCACTTTACCATCTGTTTGTAATTTTTATTTTTATTTCTTCATTTGTTAACGGTTTGGTCGTCACCTACTTTTTGTACTTTATACCTCGCACATAAGATTATTTTGTTTTGTGCCTCAGTCAATTGTTAATTTATTTGATCGGTCCAGTCATTTTTTCTTCTGTTTAATA
>JAGKTI010040675.1:0-10365 GCA_018397915.1 Birgus latro
CTGACTTTCTTCTACCTGTGACCGACTGACTTTCTTCTTCCTGTGACTGACTGAGTTTCTTCTTCCTGTGACTGACTTCCCCTCAGCCTGTGACTGTGACTATTTCCTTGCAACTCTTTTCTTCTACCTGTTGCTGTGACAGTCTTTCTGCCTGTAAATGTTTCCATTTACCAATAAGTGAGTAAATTCCAGCTGCCATGAATAATTGCTTCCTTCTGTCAGTGAAAATCTTTTAAATGTAGTGTCCAGGCTTCTTTCAGTGAATGGATCTTTGTCCAATTTTTGTTTGGATTTTTTTTTTTTTATTACTGTGTTCTCCCAGTTTGTCATGTTACCCAAACTTTAAAATACTTTTTTTTCCGTTAACTATTTTATTTAAAAAAAAAACAGAACAGTAGATAAAGCACACAGAGTATCTTTCGGTGTATTAGCATTGTTGACAGTTTTTGCCTTAAGTTTTAACAAAATTACTTGACAAACCTAATCTAGCAGTATGAAACCCACCTGTAGTTTGGCCGTCATTGTCATCATCATCATCATCATCATCATCATCATCATCATCATGTCTTCCCACCCTAAATGGAGTGACAGTCTGCCAGATCAGTTGTGGATAAATTGTGGATGTGATGGGAAATGATATTGAATAGGAGACTGAAGAGACTGGACGAGGTGGAGAGATTGAGGAGACGGGATGAGGTGGAGGGATATGGGATGAGATGGAGGGATTGGGGAGATGAGATAAGGTGGAGAGATTGTGTGGAGAGGTTTGTGAGAGGGCTGAGTTAAGAAAGGGGAGCCTGATGATGGGATATGATGTGAAGGCAGGTTGTGGAAGTTGTTTTAAGGAAAAGGACCTCCAGTTGGATATGGTTTTAACTTTTGTTTTAGCTGCTGTATGTTGTGTAGGTGCCTGGTGGTCTAGTAGGTCATGGTGCTTTAGCTGGATGTGCTTTGGAGTGCTAGGTCTTTCAGGTACTGTATTTACACTCCTTGATGTTTGGAATATGTTAAGGTGTGTTTTAACTGCTGTGTTTAGATGCCAGGTGTCTAGTAGGGTAAGATTCTCAATTAGGTGATGTTTGGAATTTGTTGGGAGGGTGTTATTTCTTCTGTCCATTATGTATTGTAGATGCCTGAAGGTCTGGTGGGTTAAGGTGGTCCAGCTAGATAAGCTTCAGAATATTAGGCTTATTTTAGGTACAAAATTATTTAAAAACCCCCTATCTTGTGTTTAGATGATCCAGTTGGCATGTGTTTGAATGTTAGACATGTTAGTGTTTGTTTAGATTAGTTTAGTGTGATTCGGTGCCCGGTAGTTTGGTGGGTTGAGGTGCCTGGTAGTTTGGTGGGTTGAGGTGCCTGGTAGTTTGGTGAGTTGAGGTACCTGGTGGTTTAATGAGTTTGGGTGCCTGGTGGCCGAGTAGGTTTGATTGCATGGTGGTCCGGTTGATTGGTTGCCTGGTGGTCCGGTTGATTGGTTGCCTGGTGCATCAGCAACCACAACTTAGTATTTCATTTTAGGGGTGGTTCAATTCCATCAGATGAAAACAAACCAGCTAATGTTCTTCTTTTTTCTATATTTGCAGGAGGTAAGTTGACTTCTAACAAGATGGTTGAAGATGCTATGAAGATAGCAAGATCAACCCAGCTGTGTAAAGGAATATGTCATATGTTACAAGAAGATAGGTAATGTGTTAAAACTGCATCCCTCTTCTTTCTTTAACTTGGTCAAAAACTGCCATCTTTGACTCAAGTGTTTAGGTATGATAGCAGATCAAAATTACTGATGCTAGTCACAATGAAATGCTGTGGAGAGGATGTAGAGCCATTTTTTTTTTCAACTGATTTAATAAACTGCCAAATAGTGAATCTTGACCAAGTTCAAGTGAGAGTTATGGCTGTATATACTGAGTCTTTGCGTATTTGCTAGTCACGAAGAAATTTTGTGGAAAGTTTACGATAAAAAACCATACCATAGTTTTATATACAGGAAGTCCTCGTTTATTTTTTTATTTAATATAATCCAAGTAGTTTTTGCCTCAGGCTCGTTTATATGCTTGTCAAGAAGTGCAGAATTATTTTGCCCCCAGGTTTATGTGAACATGAACATTGTGGTCTGCAGGCTGAATTTGCCCTTCACCTGTAGTTTACCATTATCCTCTGGGAGGATAGGGAGGGAATTAAGAGAAGTTTTGTTTAATGGGATTGTTTTTGTTGACCAGAAGGCCTTTGACACAATCCCTAGGGAGGTAGTGAAGCGGGCAATGAGAAAGCTTGGGATCGAGGAGTGGCAGGTTTGTGGTTATGGTTATGTATGTGGGTGCTCTTACACAAGTAATAGTGAATGGAGATTTGAGTGATGAGTGTTCTTTGAATGTTGGCATGCATGGGGGGTCAGTCTTGAGCCCTGTAGTGTTTGTCATGGTGCTTGAAGCCTTCTCACTTGACTTCAGAAATGGACTCCATAGATGTTGATGCTGAAGATTTGGTGATGATCACATAGAGCAAAAGAGGGGCGGAGGAAAGATTTAGGAACTGGAAAGACGGTCTGTGGCACAAAGGCTTGAGAGTAAATGCAGATAAAACAAAGTCGATGGTATCTAGATTTAGTGGCGGTACTGTCAAGGAAGAGGGAGAATGGCCATGTGCAGTTTGCTACAGGGGCGTGGGAAGTAATTCCATCTTGTGCAGTGTGTGCAATATATGGGTGCTTACCATCCACTCACTTGATGTAGTGCTGCTCTCGGGTGTCTGCCCTTTCCTCTCCTCCATCCTTCAACCCTCTTCTGTCTTTTTTTCCTTCATTCTTTCCTTGTCCTTCTGCCTATGGGTGACTTTACACTCCCTCTTCTGTCTTTCTTTCCTTCATTCTTTCCTCGTCCTTCTGCCTGTGGGTGACTCTACACTGAGTGACAAGCTAAATGGTTTCCTGTACACCAGGAAACCATTTACTGTACTATGCTGGGTGGTAACCATATAACCAAATTTTTACACCTGGTGGTTTCGTGGGTAATTATGGCACTCCAATCTGATTGAGCTAGTGAAGGTTTATATCCAAGGGGTGGTTGGGGTTTATTGCTCATGTAATGCCACTCAGGGATGAGTGAGGCTGGTCACTTTCATCTTAAATGTCTGGACCAACTTGCCTAGCCCTGGGCTCCTACGTTCCTCTGTGGGCCGATATAGGATTGGATATTGGATTGGATAAGAGATATAGTAGTATTAGAGGTAGACTGCGAGGTAATGCTGATTTCATGTGTGTGGTGTGTTGGGGAGAGCATGTGGAGATTGTCAGGCGCAATAGGATTGATCTTGCTGGTGAGTCTGTTGAATGTGTGGAAGAGTTTTGTTACGTGGGAGACATAGGTGCAGGAGGTGGGTCTGGAGCTAGTGCTGTGGCTAGAATGAGGAGCAGTTGGAAGATATTCAGAGAGCTGTTGCCCCGCTTGACATTGAGAGGACTCTACCTCCGTGCCAAGGGATCTTTGCATGTGGCATGTGTTTGGAGTGTAATGCTGTATGGTAGTTAGACCCGGACAGTAAAAGAAGAGGCTATTCGCAGGCTCAAGTGTACATAAGTGACAGTGATTAGGTAGATGTGCAGTGTATCCTTAAAGCCTAGAGGAGCTATGTTTATGATGGAAGACTTAAGAGGAAGGGTGGAACTGGAGTGTGTTGGTGATATGATGAGAGGTAGATTCAGATGGTTTGGGCATGTGGAAAGGATAGGATGCAGAAACTGATGTGTGAATGGTGGGGGAAGGGTTGCGAGAGGCTGACTGAAAAAGGCCTGGGATGAGGTCATTAAGCGTGACCTCAGGGATAAGGGACTGAATAGAGTGGCTGCTAGAGATCGAGCAGAATGGAGACCCGCCATTAGGTGACCAAGGCCGGTGCATGCAAGCATGTCTGAGCATTTATAAATGAAACGAAACAAAATGATTGTGAACTGAGGGACTGGTTGTTGATCAACTCCCAGTCTGTCTGGTCAAGCAAACCCATTAACTGCAGGCAAGCAACAGCTCCTGCAGAGTCACCACATGCAGTGAACCAGTGTTCTTTTGTGGCTGACAGTGTCCTGCAACAGTGAGATGCAGGGAAAGTGTGGAGGTTTGGTTCCTGGATGGATGCTGCATTTGCTTCTCTCAACCTAGTTAATAGGGGCACCAAAACAGGTTCCACATAACCCTGTTATCTGGTTACCACCCAGCATTGTGAATGGTTTTCGGGGTTGCAGGAAAACATTAAGCTTGACACTTAGTGTAGAACCACCCAAAGTGGAAAAAAAAAAGTGAAAGGAGGGAAAGGGGGAAATATGAAGAAGAGGTCTGACACAGAAACAGAATGATTTAGGTGAAGGAAGTAGTAGATAGTACATAAAGTGAATGGATGACAGTCATCACCTACCACCTGATGGACTAGTAAGCAAGGAGACTCATGAAAGCAACCATCTCCTGTGCCTGTAGTTTCAAATTATATAGCATGTTTGCATATCTGACAGATCCCAGTTCCCTTTTGTCTCAGTTGATGACTGTGTAGTCAGATTGAAGGGTTGATAATTATGACTAGTAAATAAAGCGATGATATATAGGGCTGGTGGCAGTACTGTCAAAGCAGAGGGAGTGTGGCTATGTGCAGTTTGCCACAAGGGTGTGGGCAGTATTTGTGATAAGTGCTTGCATATGAGATGTAGTGGTATTAGAGGTAGACTGTGAGATAATGCTGATTTCATGTGTTCAGTGTGTCAGGGAGAGCATGTAGAGATTGTCAGGCATGAAAGGACTGACCTTGCCGATAAGCTGCAAGTGTGTAGAGAAGTTTTGTTATTTTGGGGTCATGTTATGTGCTGCAGGTGGGTAAGGAGTTGTTGGAGGAAGTTCAGGAAGCCATTGCCTTTCGTCAGTGCTAAGGAATCTTTGTATGTGGCATGTGTTTGGAATGTAATGCTCTATGGTAGTGGAATTTGGGCATTAAAGGAAGAGGATATTCATAGCCTCAATCATACAGAGATGATGATTAGATTTGTGTATTGCATTTTTGAATGACAGGCCTGGGTGGGGGGGTGTTAGGATTGCAGTTGATGAGCTGCGAGGAAGGATGGGACTTTAATGTACTTGTTGTGATTGAGATGGTATGGGCATGTGGAGAGGACGGAAGATAACAACTGGCTGTGGAAGGTGTTCAAGGTGAGAAGCTTGAATGTTAAGGGTGGAGTTGAGAGGCAGAGCAAGAGAGACCTGGGATGAAGTCATAGTGTGACCTCAGGGGTAAGAGACTGAACAGAGAGGCTGCCAGAGATCGAGCAGCATGGGGAGCTGCCATTAGTCAACCAAGGTCGACTCATGCAGGCATATTGGAACCTATATAAATGAAAGGCATAAAATTTTCATTAGCAGTTCTATTGAAGGAGTACAGGTAAGAGTGAATGGAGCTTTGAGTGATGAGTTTTCCGTGAATGTTGGTGTGCATCAGGGGTCAGTTTTGAGTCCCTTGTTGTTTATCATGGTGCTTGAAGCCCTCTCACGTGACTTCAGAGATGGACTCCCATGGGAGATGTTGTATGCTGATGATTTGGTGTTGATTGCGGAGAATGAAAAGGAGGTGGAGGAAAGATTTAAGAAGTGGAGAGATGGTATGGGGTACAAGGGCTTAAGGGTAAATGCAGATAAAACAAAAGTGATGATATCTAGGGTTGGTGGCGGTACAATCAGAGAAGAGGGAGAGTGGCCATGTGCAGTTTGCCACAAGGGTGTGGGAAGCAATTCCATCTTGTGTAATGTTTGTGATAAGTGGGTGCACAAGAGATGCAGTGGTATTAAAGGTAGACTGCGAGATGATGCTGATTTCATGTGTGCAGCGTGTTGGGGAGAGCAGATGGAGATTGTTAGGCATGAGAGGGTTGAACTTGCAGGTGAATCTCTTGAGTGTGTGGAGGAGTTTCGTTATTTGGGAGACATGTTATGTGCCGGAGGTGGGGCTGGAGTTAGCTCGGTTGCTAGGGTGAGAAGTGGTTGGAAGAAGTTCAGGGAGCTGTTGCCTCTCCTGACATTGAGAGGACTCTCCTTACGTGCTAAGGGGTCTTTGTATGCAGCATGTGTTAGGAGTGTGATGCTGTTTGGTAGTGAGACCTGGGCAGTAAAGGAAGAGGATATTCGCAGGTTTAAACGTAAAGAAATGACAATGATTAGGTGGATGTGCAGTGTGTCCCTGCGTGCAAGACCTGGGGGGGGCTGGGTTTACGATGAAAGAGTTGAGAGGTAGGATGGGACTGGAGTATATTGGTGTTGTGATGAGATGTAGGCTGAGGTGGTTTGGACATGTGGAGAGGATGGGGGATGATAATTGGGTACAGAGGGCGAGAGGTGTTAATATTGGGGGAGGAGCTGGGAGGGGTAGACCGAGAAAGACATGGAACGAGTTCATTAAGTGTGACTTAAGGGTTAAGGGACTGAACAGGGAGGCTGCCAGGGATCGAGCAGCGTGGAGAGCCGCCATTAGGCGACCCAGGCCGACGCATGCAAGCATGTTGGAGCCTTCAAAAACGAAAATGAAAACGAAACCTGTGACTTTAAACAAGGACAGCTGTATATGCATTGTTCATGTACTTGTGGATGTGGGATCATCTCTTGGAGCATCCTATTCAGTCAGAGCCTTTGATTTTTCAGCAGTTCACTCTTAGGTTTTATTGTGGCCCTCAAGATCCCACATCCATCACTTATATATGTATTTACATGATGTGCTGACCATAAAATATTTTCTTTATTACAATAAATTAATCAGTTTTATGCAAATGTTTGTGAAAAATACCTTATTTTGTGGAGTACACTATTTTTTGCCATAAGATTTTTGCAGTATGAAGAACAGCTTGATCTTAAAAAGGCAGTCATAGAATTTCTGATGTTTGAGAAGTAGTAAAAACAACCAGTCATCGTATTTTTTTTTTCTTTTAAATCTTCCTGGGAACAACTTTGCCTAAAAATTAACTGCTATAATACTGAACTGTCTTGTTTGATTTAATGACCAGTTGCATGGGTATGAAATGATTGGGTAGGCGGGGAACAGTTGACAGAAAATTCTTCTGATTTTATTCATACATCGTTAATTGCTTCCTTGCACTAGAGTACGAGTGATAAATTTAAGCCCGTCTCAGTTAAGATGCGTGTCTTGGTTTATTATTTGATAAAAAATTAATGAGGGATGTAAACAGAAGGAAGCTCTTCATAAAACCATAAGCTAACTGTTTTTATTTCCAAAGGTTTTTTAAGGGAACAAAGTCTTAAAGGTGAGAAATGTTCCTTCTTGTTATATATAACTTGTGGCCATATTTACTATTAAGCCGGCATTCGACATCTTACTCTGGTCAGAAATGATAGGTCATTCTGTTGCCTTTTGCTCGAAAAATTAGACTTAGGAGACAGAATGAGAGAGAAGGATAGAGTGGAGAGGATGGGCAGTCAGAGAGCTAACTAGGAAAGTGAATGAGAGATGGAGAGGGTGGAGGAAGAATGGAGAGTGATACTAAATAGGAATGTATGAGTGAGGTGGAGGTGGAGAGAGAGGTGGGGTGGGCTGAGGATGAGATAGATGGATGGAGTGGAGAGGTAAATGAGGGAGGAGAGTGTAAGTTGGGGGAATGGAGAGTAGGAGACTAACTAGGAGAGTGCATGTGGAGGTGAAAGTGGGGGGGGGAGACTGAGGATGAGATGAAGGGATGGAATGGAGAGGTATAGGAGAGGTGGGGTGTAAGTTGGGGAGAGGGCAGCAGAATGGCAGGGGACAGGGAGGCAATTTGTACCCCTACAGGATTAATAAGTGTGGCTATAGGCATTGATAGATACCTTGGTCACACCTTCACATTCTTAGTTTTAGTAAAATGGCCATGAGTTACAGTTTTAAAGAATAATTTGTTTGAGATTTTACTCTGAACTTTAGTTTGGGCAAAAATTTTAACCCTTCTGGGCAAAATTATGAGTTTTAATAGAACCTTAAAACATGATGCTAGTCACACACACAATATGAAAAGGATTTTGAGTAAGCTTTGGCTTTGTGTGCCTCGAATTATGTGACACAGCTGGAAAAGAATGAAAAATAGGCCTAAGTTAGTGAAGAGTGTAAAATTGCCATGCTCATTAAAATGGGATTTTGTTAATGGATTATTTAACATGCATCACAACCAGTGCATGTTAGTACAGTATCTTTGAACCCCTTCAGTACCATGATGTCTGTTTTGAGTTTATTGTTGCTACATCTCAGATGATTGTATTAACTCCTGAAAGACAGGTGTCTGCATATGCTGTCCAAGGGTACTAGGGCCAAAAAGACCAGTGTCCGCATATGCGGTCATGCCCCACCCCCAAACCCCCACTGCCCCCTACCACCACCAACCCCCCCCCCTTATTGCACTTGCCAAGTATACCCATCCTGAGTATGTCAAAACATTCAGATGTCCGTGTTTTTGGGGTTAAGATTTATTCTTGCTGCTTCCAGACTATTTTATTCAGCTAAGGAAGGATTTCTTGCACCACCCCTGCCACCTTGCTATACCCAGCTATGCCTTCCCATACTTGCCCTGCCCTCCCCTACCCCTTCCAGTATGTCACCTGCTTAAGCTTAACAAAATCGTGAGGAGTAAGCAGCAATAAAACATCCTCGTACTGAAGGAGATAATGGACCCTACTCAGTCCTCAGATACATGCCATTTTGACTTATAATCTTGCATTGTTCAGTAAAGCAATATAGTAATTGGTCTTGAAACTGTGGCATATGTCAGATGAGTAGGGTGTGATGTTTGTGTACAAAACTATTTTGTATTGATCTTTAACATGCATTAATGCAAACACAAGGTGCACAATGTGTTTAGCAGTCAATGCATGTTAATGAAGCCCTTCTCATCCTTTGTTGATTGCCATGTTTCTTTGTATAGCTCTGCTCGGCTTAGAGCAGGGTAGAACAATACGAGACATGGCATATACAAAGTGATGAGCAGGGCACGCTCATGGAAGCATCTAGGGGGCCAGCGCCGAACCTATCTCGATAAATGGGCCACAAAAATATGGACTGGCAACCCTCACACCTTGGGGTTACCAGTCCTTATTTCTTTGGCCCATTTATCGAGATAGTTTTTTTTTTTTACTCCCTCGCCCTTGTGTATATCTTGTGGAAATAAAACCAATGTCTTGTACTTCTGTGTCTTTATTCTATACCTTCTTTGTACATCACTTACATGTATATATATATATATAAATGTGGACTTGGAAAAATATCAGACAAAGAATACCAACAGACATGAATAGTACTATATATGGAAAAGCTGATCGTTGATGGACATCGAAAAAATTTTGCACTTAGACAAATTTTGCACTAGATACCTCTGAATGTAGAAAACATAATTTGGATCTTTCTCAACTTGAACAACATACAAAACTTTTTAGTAAATATTACCAACTGGACTTATGAATATGCAGAAGCTGAGCATGAACATATATTCAGAAAGATACAATTCTGTTTGTGGTTTGATAATTATAGAAACTAAGGGAAATTATAAATGAACAAATTTATAAAATAAAACTACACAATTTACAGATGGGGTAAAACAAGGGAGGGAAGAAGACAGCAGAGGAAGGAGAGCATGGCAGGGCAAGAATAGACACACAACAAGGCAATAATAACAAAACACAGCAGAGATGGCAGGGAAGGACACAGCAAGGTAAGAACAGCAGAACATTCAGAGATGGCAGGGAAGGACACAGCAAGGTAAGAACAGCAGAACAGAGAGATGGCAGGACACAGGAAGGTTGCAAGGGAGGGTATGACTGAGTATAAGAAGGATGCAGAGCAAGACATGGTTGACAGGAATAACAAGGGTGCAAGGAAAGGAATGGTTGTGTACTGCAAGGGTGCAGGGGAGGACATGTCAATGATGGCAAGGTAGCAATCCAGGGAGGAAAGGATGGAAAAGCAGGGTAGAGAAAGGGTGCAGGGCAAGGCAGAGCAAGGAAGCAGAGCAGGGTAGGGCAGAGTAGAGGGAAAGGAGCAAGGCAGTGGGCAGGGCAGGGCAGAAGGTTGGGAAGGGAAGAGGAGCAAAAAGGAAAAGACAGCAAAGCATGGTGGTGGTAGGGTAGGTTGCAGGGTGGTGGTGGAAGAGTGGGTTGCAGAGTGTTGGTAGTGGTTGCAAGGTGGTTGTGGTGGTGGTGGTGGTGGTGGTAGGGTTGGTTCGAGGGTAGTGGTAGGGTTGGTTCGAGGGTAGTGGTAGGGTGGGTTGCAGGGCAGTGGTGGTGGCAGGATAGGTTGCAGGGCAGTGGTGGTGGCAGGATAGGTTGCAGGGCAGTGGTGGTGGCAGGATAGGTGGCAGGGCAGTGGTGGTGG